>VWZO01000741.1:15211-40069 GCA_013396975.1 Bucco capensis
TCTTGTCCTGTCACTAGGTGCCAAGGAGAAGAGCCCAACCCCTACCTGACTACAACTTCCCTTCAGGTAGTTGTAGAGGGTGATAAGGTCCTCCCTGAGTCTCCTCTTCCTCAGGCTAAACAGTCCCAGTTCCCTCAGCCTTTCCTCATATGGCTTCCCCTCCAGCCCCTTCACCAGTCTCGTTGCTCTCCTCTGGACCCTCTCCAGCACCTCAACATCCTTCTTAAAGTGAGGAGCCCAGAACTGGACACAGTACTCGAGGTGAGGCCTCACCAGTGCTGAGTACAGGGGGAGAATCACATCCCTAGTCCTGCTGGTCACACTATTCTTGATCCAGGCCAAGATGCCATTGGCCTTCCGTGCTGCCTGAGCACACTGCTGGCTCATGTTCAGCCGGCTATCAACCAATACTCCTAGGTCCCTCTCTGCTGAGCTGTAGATAGCCTGTGGATGAGTCATAAGGAAGTGTCCCCAGTATCTTCAGGACTGTCAAATCTTACACGCTGGGTAGGAAATTTGCTCTTCTGACCTCACCCTTGTACTACCCACCTCCCGTGCAGTGGCTGTTGCTTGTTTCCACCTGTGTGTCTGTCGCATTTGACAACAAGGATCCCTGGGAAAAGTCAGATGGAATAATTTGTTGCTAGATGATTCATTATCCAGGAGCAGTGCAGTGACAGGTCCTCCTCTCTCATGTGCCTGGAAATGCACACACTCATACACTCATCATCCAGTGCATGATTCTTGTGTGTGTATCCTGTAGCATGTTTCTCTCCCTCAGTTCTTTAAGGGTAAGGATGCTTTCATAAATTCAAGACCTGATTCTCCTTCATGTACATAATTTTTGTATTACCAAACATCCCTGGAAGTAAGGGAGCTGCACTTAAGACTTTCATTCTCTGCAGAAATTTTTATTATATGTTGACAAATGTTTCTTATTCCTGAGTTCAATGAAGCATCGTCTGCTCCTTAATGTTAGTCTAGCAATGTCTTGCAATTTTACTTTATTCTCAGTAGTTCAAGATACCTGCTTTTCACAGTCTGATGGAGATTACAAATTATTTTATCATGTAACACAGACAAAGCAGTGATTTAGATAGCAAGGATTTTGTGAGGCATCAATAGAATAACATACTTCTGAAATGCAAAAGGGATTTGGATCACACCAATAAACATTATCAAGTCTTTTTATTAATTATCACTCTTTTAACATTGGTGAAGAAAACTACTGAGTGAGAGTTCAGGGAAATGGACAGGGAACTTATAATTAATAAATCTGAAGCTTTGCTTCTCTTGAAGAGCATACTGTGCAGTGTAGGAGTGTGTCATAAATTATGGTCTTTTTTTGAATGCCAGTCCTTAATAACATGATATTTATATGCTTAACATTTCTCAGATACCTTTTTCTGCATGAAGATTACGTGGGGCCAAAACCACCATAAGATTGTATATCCAATTTTGTGAAGATTAATATTTGCATTACTGTTGCCCTTTTCTTTACTCTTTCATAGTTTTTGATTTTCAGTGACTTCAGTACAGTGACTTTTGATTTCAAAGTATTTTTTTAAGGTGAGAATAAATCCAGCCTCTGGCTGATGCTGGCAGTATATTTGGTAGTAGGAGTGTTGGGGATGGTTCATCAGAGTCTGAAGAAGTAAGCCTTGATTTATGTACTGCCATGTTTTTAATAGCTGCCACCTTTGTTCCTTCTCTAGTGTGAAAATACCTTCCATTTTGCACATGATCTACTTTCCATGTCACTGCTTGTTGTCCTCTTTCATCTCTGACACCAACCTATGTGTGCCTTTTGAGCAAGCTATCAATGACCTAACTTTCTGTTAATACAAATCATACCAGTGACTAGAATCAAGTGATATTTGTATAAGATATATCCAGCCCACTGTGTCCAATAAGAAGACTACATTATTTGAGAAAAAAATGTTATTAAATAGACATTATAAAATGTTGTCTTTTTTAGCTCAGTATGTTCCTTGTAGCCTTTCACTGCTTGTTAACATGCAAGTCCTTTGTGATACCTGTGAGCTAGCAGGACAAATTCTGCCTGTAAGAAGCCCTGGGCAGTGACATGTCAGCTCTAAAGAAAAGATACCACCATGCCAATGTTCAACAAGAGAGTTGTTTACTGGTCTCCAGAACTAAGGGAGCTATTTTTCCACTTGCTTTTTGTCTCTGATTGACTGATTGATAACTATGCTGTAGTGTTCATGCACCACTTATTACACATCAGAGAATTCACTAGAGAGACAGCACAAACCAGAGTTTTCCATGAATAGAGAATTTATAACATTTTTCCAGCATGCACATCATCATATCTACCTCGAGGCAAGCTCACACTGTGTTCTTTACCTTGGGGAATGTAGTGTTAGTGTCTTCTGTTATCCTGGGGATTTTTTGAGTACTAAAACATTGTTGAAATTCCTGCTTAACTGCCAAATTTAGCTAAAATTGGCCAACGGATTCACAAATTACTAGAGGAGAGCTGGCAGACAGATGATGGCTCCATAAATCTTGTTATCAGGCTTAAAAAGGGTTTCTTTTCCTCAGCTGTCACAGAAAATAAAGCCAGCAGGTCAGAGAAGGACAGGCTAACAATAAGATAGAGTATGACCAGGACATTAGTCCCTTCCAGCCTTAGACAGTCTGACTACTGGTGGGCATGAGTGACACGTTACTAGTTCTCACGTAATCACATTATCCAGGAATCATGACAAGGGGGAATTTTAATGAGAGATTTGCTGAAAGCTAATGAAGTAGCTTTATGTATGCTTATAGGAAGCTTCTTCCAAGTGTGAAGGGCAGCGTAAGAGAAAGTATAACAAGATAAAATGGAAAGTTTAAACTTTGGGGAGGAGGTTTCTCCTATTAGTGCAACTAAGAAATGACAATTTAACATTTCAGAATGGTAGGTACCCTAACATGTATTAGATTTACTGATTGCAGTAAAGACAGTGTTGGCAGCTGCCAAATATCCAGGAGTTATTCTGTTTCTCAGATTGCATTGAATTCTCAGTTCCCTATCTCACATAACACCAAACACTACCTTCCTACTCCCCCATATTGCCACCTATCTCAGGGTATCTTCTCACCCCTGTGCAGTCAACTACAGGCATACATTTTCCAAATACCAACCTTTTTAGAATCATAGAATNTTGGCCACCTGGGCACACTGCTGGCTCATGTTCAGCTGGCTGTCTTCTCTTAGAAAACAAGCTACAAATGGCAAGCAACAGCACAGGAGTTTCTTTCCTGCCTCTATGTTTACCCACAAATACTACCTCCACTTCCATAGCTGGATGGTGTCCTTGCTGCAGACAATATTCACCTCTAGATGCTTTCCCAATGGTTAAATTTGAGATATCTGGTTCAAGGGGAGACCCTTGCATAACCCAAAACAATCCTCAAGAGACCACGTCCTGCTACGTTAGGGTATATTACCATCTTGCATTTTGTATTTCCTGATAATGATTTTTCAGGAGTTGCATACTTGACAATCCCACACAACATGACTCAGCTCAACCAGGGGTTATGGGTCTCTGTCACTGATACTAGATTAGGCCTGAACAAAGCAAATTATGACTAGAGCTGAGAAAGCAATGAATAGAAACTAATTTGTTTCCCCAAAATAATTTCTCCTTTGCCTTCAGAACAGCCATGAACATACTTGCAGTTTTCTCAGATTTATTTTGAGTGGAGTATTTGAGAATATTTTAGAATCTTTTACTTTGTGACTGTATTGTGAACCTTTAAAACTCAAAGCTCTGTGTTTATCCCTCAGGTAAAAACACTTGCTTCCATTCTATCTGAGCTTTAAAGCACTTCCAGCCAAGTGTTAGCATTGAACAGTGGAGATGATTCTTCTGCAAATTGCTGCACAAGCACAAAGCCATCTTGGAATCCTTAGTAATGGCTTTAATTATGGGAACCAAGCTTTAACTTTACAAAATCATGCATATAACTGCGTGCTGTGAATATTTGTTTTGGTAGAATTCACGTTGATATTGACTGTGAAACAAGATCAAGGATCTGATAAATTCAGTTAAAATGCAGACTAGTATGTTCCACTACATAGCAAAGAACAGAATATTTCATGTTGATTCCAGCACATTTCTGAAATGACGAGAAAGAAGAGGCAATATGTGCATTTCCAGATACTGTTTAGTAGGTCAAATAAATAACAAATGAGTAATATTTGTAGATTTTTTTTTTTACTCTGATGTTCTAGCTTAGTGTACAGTCTGATTTATAGAACTAGTTTAGCTCTCTTCTGTGTTCCCAGTCCCAGTAATACACACTTTCTGAGTGGTTCCTGACTTCTCCAGCTACCTAGAATACTCCATCTAAACAATTAATTCTGAAACAAAGACAAGATGTGTTTGTGCTGGATTCAGCAGTAGCACTAGCAACGGTGATTAAAGTCAAATTCCAGCTATTCAGATTTTCTTAGTTAATCTGTGAGTGAGGCCAGGGCAGTAAATGAACCTCCTCTTGAGGCTGGAAAACCTGGTATTAGATCTGAGAGAGTTGTGTTGATTTGCTGAATGCACTCACTACTGTTCAAAACTGCTGACTCAGGTATATTTTGTTAGCCCATCTCCCCTAGAGGAGGAAAATGGCAACATACAAAGGTACTCATTACCCTGTGGAGGAGAGTTGACCATGGCCACTTTCTACTCAGTAAAGAAGGCAGGGGGAAGTAGAAAGTGTTTCAGGAAGGAGCATGATGAATTTTCATTCTGAGGTTTAAAAATCTGTGAACAGTTTATTTTAGAGATAGTATGGATCTTCTAGGAACTCTCAGTTAAGGTTCTTCTTTTTATCTCAGTAGCTAACCTCAAGGAGGTGTTTTGGATCAGGTTCCTTTCTCTCTCAAATTCTTCTTAAGCTCCTTACTGCTTCTGTAAATCTGACCTGTTTTTATTAATTTCTTTGACTCCTATCTTTGTTCCTTGGTAGAGAATGAGTTGGGTGGTGGTGGTGGTGTGTATTTCTGTAGTTTCTTTCCCTTTATATCCCATTACCTCAGCAACTTGAGAGTACAAAAGTGTATCATCACTGTTAGCTCCTCCTTTAACTATAGAAGACAGAGAACTAGTTCTTCTTCCAGTAGCTTCAGTGGAAAAAAGGATGAAGTCCTAGTAACTTGACTTCTCTTTTCTCTGAGGATGCATTTGTTCCTGTCACACGAAGTCCTCCTTTCATAAACTGTCATTTCTTCAATCAAGGTAGTAAAGGATCTTTTCCATCTTCCAAGAAGAGCAAAGGGAGCCATGTCCCCTGTTCAGAAGTGAAGGAAAGAGGAAAATAATCAACTTGCTGAAGCTTGGCTGCTCCATTCCTGATGCATAGATGAGCACCCTGGCACCTGGTTACAGGGAAGTGAAACTGAGAGGACATCATCCATACCTCATTAATTTCTGTATGCTTTGGATGTGGTTCTTGGAAGGTAAATTTTGTTATGTCCCAAGCATACCCCACCCAAAGCATCTGCAGACCGTCATAAGCTAGGAAAGCAGTTTCAAAAATGAAATTTTTTTGGAGAGTTGCTGTACCTTTATTACCCTTCTCCAGCATTGCCTTCTCCACGTTCATCTGCTGTCTTGACAAAAAGAAATTAAAAAAGAAAAGCTGAGTATAGAAAGGGATTTCATGTACCATAGCTACTCAGTCAGTTAAATCAAATTTTGACCTATACTGAGGTCTCTGTAGATTATATATATACTTTTCCCCTTTGCTTATATTTAAATGGACCATGAGCTTCCATGGAACTGCACTCCCTGCTTACCATTTACAATACCGTGCAAACTTACCATGTGGATGATGCAACAAATACTCCCAGTGTTGCTGTTGGATCACAGCAATTATATGTGTGTGTGCTTCAGTGGAGGGTTCAGTGTGTTCCCTTTGCAGTACATGCTGTCTTGTCAGTTTTCAGAGTTTTTTTATAAAGCCCTTTTCTTTTCACGCCTTTCATCTATTTGTGTATGCCTACATGACCTCTTGAAAATACAAACACATTCTTTTATTTACAGAGCCCATTATCAGCCTTGTCTTTAGCCTCATGATAAAGGTCAAGTAGATTAGTTAGGGAGGCTCTTGCCTTTCTAAATCCACACTGGTTATCTCCTCTTAGATAATTAGTATCCATGTACTTTTATAATGTGCCCTAAGGTGTAGTTTCCATTCCTTGAATACTGCACGCTTAAATTCATCTACTTTTGACACATTTTGCTGGGTTTCAGCTCTGCTAACTGATTTAATACCAGTGCTTCTGTGATTGGTCATTCTGGGCAGGAGAAACAGAGCAAGCACTCAGGAAGAATATTATTCTGCAATGCAAATCCTCTAAGAAACATTTGTGCTACACCACATGTTTCTGACTTTTCATGTAACAATTACTCAGTTATCCGTGCTCTAATCTCTTCCTTCAATGCTACATTGGCTATGCAAATTCATGCTGTATATGGAAAACTTATGGGAATAAAGGAGCACAACAGTAAGAAAGCAATGAGTAATATTAGCCTCCCTGTAACCTCTAGCCAGACTTTAAAATGCCACTGAACAAAGCATCAAGGCTTCCAAGTTCTTATTTTAAAAAATAATGTTCTGTTATTAAGAAGCCCACATTTCACACCCAGCATGAAAAAAAGTATTGTAGCAGATCTCTTTTATTTTGTACTCTGTCTTCAAACATACATAAATGAGCAAGATGCAGCTCAAAATTATTTGTTTTCAGTGAATGTTCCTTATCCACTGAATTGTCAGGTTGAATAATTATGCTTTAATAGCTACTTTATCCATAGTTAAGCATGCACCTTTATTTCTGATTTTCATTATTACTCTTCATCACAACAGGACATTTAAAATGGCATAAGGAATATGGAGAAAATATGGTGTTCCTGTCAAGATATTTACTCTCTGTAATTTACTAATGAAAATATCTGGTTCTGCCTCTTTTGCACTTTCAGTATAATACTGATTCCTGATATGATAACAAAGTGGGAGCATTGTGATATTTCAGTTTTGACAGTACTATATCTTTAGAGGCTCAGTGTTTCCATGTGTGATGTATCATTTCAGGAAAGCAGCAGTGAGGATTTATCACAGTGAGAACCACTGATTCTCCGAGTAATTTATGCCACTATTTAATTCCTCCCTTGTAAAATAGAAAATATAATAATAATAGTAGTAGTAATCATATAGTCTGCATTACTGTGCCTGATACAGATTTACCAAAGATAAAATTTCCTCATCCCCAGGGGCATATTTACCTTTGCTACTAAAACTCATTTATAGCTAATGCATGTGCCCTGTAGTCGAACAAATCTATTATGGTACAGAGCATGAAGCTTCACACCTACATTTTCTTTTCATCCTCTTCCTATGAGCATGGATAGACAAATAATTTCTCCCTATCACATGCTTCCTCTTGCTATTTCCCGAATTATATGTATTGAATACAATAGTATGTCCTAAATAGTTTAACCATACTTTTATACCTAGGGAGATCTGCTGTGCTTGAGGTCAGCATAAACAAAAGACACTGAGGCCAAAATGAAGACATACTGGCATACTGGTTTGCCTGTTTCCCCATAACTCTAAACACAAACCTTTTTCTAATGTAAGTTTGTTTTCCATTATAAGAAGATTTAAGCACTACAGAGGCTTTGTCATCGCATTGTCATTTTGTATGCTGTTCAGATGCCACTGTATATGGAGTATGGTATAAAAGCCCAGCTCTTTGTTGTGTCTAGCCTAACATTTTTCATTGGCTATACTCCCATTTAATAAAATCTTTCAAACTGCTGGTTCTTTTTATTCATAAGGGTTTCTCTTTATATGCAATATTCTGTGCTATTCCTGAATGATTACAATATCTCTGCAGAAGGAAATTAGGTAAATACTGCAATATACAAAATGGTTTTCAAGTGGTAAAGCTCTGACCTTATAAAACAAAGAAGCAACCTTGAGTCTGCCAGCTGAGAGCTTTTTATCAGTTTAATGTAGCTTAACTCGACCAAAGAGGCAAATTTTTGCATTACCTTTCCACAGCAGCTGCATTTGTGTATCCATGTTCATTATTGCTAGTATTCCTCCTGGATTATGACTGATCAAGAATTTGAATCTTCATTTTGAATTTCTTACTTTTTTTTTTTTTTAATTTTGTTAGAAGCAGATAGAAAGAATACTCGAGGCATCCATTATTTCTTTCCTTGATTTGCTGGAAGTGGCAGAGGCTATTAAAAAATAAAGGCATATGTATCTCATGGTATTCAACTGACTGGTAATTAAAGTGCAATTAATTTTTTCATCGTGTAGATTGTGTCTGCTTTCAGAAGAAATTAGGAATTGTGGGCCTATGCCTGTAGTCTCCAGACTAAATGCTATAGCATTTACTAAATGTGATCATTGATGAAGTTTACTCATCCAACATGCTTACAGGAGGAGGTTTATGGTTAGGTGGCTTCTCTCTTTGGAAGTGTGTTGTTCCTGTAGAATTGAGTGTCAGGAGGAGGGAGGCAGGCTCTTCTCAATGTCATCCAATGTTAGGACAAGAGGGAATGGGAGCAAGCTGGACCACAGGAGGTTTAGTATTAACATGAGGAGGAACTTCCTTCCAGTAAGGGTGACAGAGCACTGGAACAGGCTGCCCAGGAGGCTGTGGAGTCTCCTTCTCTGGAGACATTCAAGAGCTGCCTGGACACATTGCTGTGTGAGCTCGTCTAGGTGATCCTACTCTGGCAGGGGGGTTGGACTAGATGATCTTTCTAGGTCCCTTCCAACCCCTGACATACTGTGATACTGTGATACTGTAACACACTGTCCTGAGTCTTCCCATACGTGCCAAGCAAAATCAAGCATTCTGTATCCCTATTTCAATTTGGAGAGTCAAAGTGTGGCACAAATTGCCCCACAGTTAGGAATCTGAGACAACATGACAGAAAACTGAGCTCATCAGTTAATCAAGAATTATTAATGCTGGGGAATATTCAGCAGAGTTAGTTATTCTGAATTTCTTTCTCAAGCAGCCCTTGAATCTGCACTGTCTATACTGGGAAATTGGGAAGATTAAGCTTCTTGTCCAGGCATCTAATATTAGATGCCTGTGAGCTAACAGCATGAATAGACTGTTGGGAAAAATCCTACTCTTACTGTCATGTAAGTGTTTTCTAAAGTCATGTTCAAGTATTGCAGCAGAACTGATTATTTGTTAACTATTTAGAATCAACTGCAGGGAGCTGTGGAAAGGATTTAGACATGTGCATAAGGCCCACAGAAGTCAACTAAGCAGGTGCTTAGGCACTTGCTTTAAATGTTTTCTTGAACAGAGATTGAATTAGTGCTCAAGTACTTAGAAGGTGTAATGCAACGTACGGGAAACAACCTCAGAGCACAGACTGAAAGACAGATGGACAGAGTACAATGTTTCCCAAAAAATCCAGTGGCAGGGGTTACTAGGGGATTCCTAGGAAGGAAAAAGGTTCAATTTCTGCTTGCGTCAGGCATTGCAGAATATGTAACTTCCTAAGAGGGATTTAAATGAGGCAGTAGTGGTATTTTGACAATTTGACATGAGTGGAAACACCAGGAGAAAAATGCCCAGAAACGAAATTGACAAAATAAAAAAGGTTTCTCAAATCTGGTTTCATGTCTAGATCAGATAAGATCTCATAAGAAAAGGTCCAGCAGAATGCAGAGCTTGAATTCTCTAGTTCTTTCAGTGCAAATTCCCCACCCAAAGTATCTAAGCCTTTTCTCCAGGAATTACAAGTAGATTTTTCATTAGATTTAATAGATTTTCCTTTATTTCAAAATTGGGCATGGACCCCAGTAATTGAATACTTGTCAAAATGTTTCATGTCTTAAAAAAACAAAAACTGGTTTCTGTAGAATTCTGAGGATAAGTAGAGGTTCCAGATTTCAGAATTCTCCATTCCTTGGAATGATGACTAATGCAGAAATATAAAGGAATGAAGGAACCTGTAATTACTGTAATCCATGAATCCTAAATAATTGCTCATCAGAGATCAAATTTCAGCTCCTTATATAATGCAATTTAGTAATGCATTTAAAATTTTATATTTATGTGAACAAAAGAAGTAATCAAAGGCTTGTGTATCTTGGGAGCTTAGTACGGTATTTGTCCTGCCCTGAATTTCCTTACATAGAATTGAATTTTATTGAGTACCACTGAAACCTCTTCCTTTAAAGAGAGCAAAAGAGAGAAACAATAATTTTCTTCCGTGAGTACCATCCATCTTCCTCTTCAGGGAAGCTTAAATGAGAAAATTCAGTACTGTGACTGCAGTTGCTTGCACTTGCTTTGCGCATGTAAGCATTTTGTTTTGCTGTGAGAAAGGGAAGAGTGACAAATACAATTCAGGTGACAGTCTCTGAGAATTTCAATTTTGATTTGCTAACAACCTCCTTAATGTTCAAGTTTCAACTGTCTTGACAGGTATATTTGTGGCTAGGCTTCGCGAATGAAGATCCAGGGAGGGCTCCATCCATGCTCCTCATCAGCACCTTTTCCAAGCACACTGATAAAAAGAGGATAGCAGATAGCACCCTCGAGCCTGCACAGTGGATTTTTTTTAGGTGAGACACAGCATGCACAGAGCTGGACCCACCCTTTAGTCCTAANTAGAGGATGAAATTCACATACAGCCAGCCAGCCTCAGGCTTATGCACCACATAAATCCTGTCTAAGCCTTTATGATGTGTTTTAAATGGGCCTAATTGACATACAGGACTGGTACTGGCCCTTATACACATGGTCCTAGTTTTTGAACTTGCGATAATTAACTACTGTACTTCTCTTTAATAACTTTTAAACAGAAGCAGAGTGGAATATTAGAGGTATTAGAGATTTGAGATGAGCATTCGATCAAAATTGCAATCAGATATTTGGATCTGAGTAGACACTGTGTGACCTGTGCAGTATGCACATAAGGTTTGTGCAGAAAATCCTCTCAGTATGATTATGAGAAAGCATACATTTTGTAAAGGGCAAATTTCATCATATCCCTTAACAGCTCTTAAGGCATAAGTGGAGATTAGAATTACTATAGCAACTGATTATACGTTTGTTGGCAGTTTAGTATTTGCTAGCACATTAAGCATAATATGCCATTTCTGATTAATACTTCATTATTTATATGTATTGTATCTCAATTTTGGATCAAAATGTAGCATCATCAGCTTGTTAACCTACTAATACAAACTATATTCCTGTGTCTGGTTTGCACCTTGCTCCGTTTTGTCTAGTATCTAAAAGGACAAATCTTTTTTTTCCTCCACATTAGACAATTTTCTAGCCACCTCCTGTATTCTTAGGGCATCTAATAGAGACATCAGATTTTATTCTGAAGAGAGGATAGTTACATGATCTTCATTAAAAGGTTTTATTTTTACACACATTTAGCTCAATGTTCTGAAGAAACATGGGCTTTAGATTTTTCATGCATACCATTTTTGTTTGACCAATGCTTCCTACTCAAAGGTAAATAACCCAAATAGATTTTAAAGTACATTGATTAATCTTGTCAAATACTTGTATTTTTCTCAATTTAATGCAGTATGGCCCAATTTACTTTGGAAATGAATCAAGCTAAATATGAAATAATTCTGTGTTATTTTTCAATGACAATCGAAAACATGGCTGAAATTATTACTTTAAATTCACACCATTAACAAAGTCAAATGAACTTTGAGAGTCTATAGGTAGACAAGCTGTCTAACTCTGGTATTATGCAGAGTTATTAGGTCTACCCAAGAACTGCAGTTATTTCCAAACTCCTCCTGAAAATGAGTATGCTTGCCCACATACCATAAATGCTGAAATTTTGAAATTGTAATCCAAAAAGTGTTTCAGACTGCAGTCATAATTTCTAATCAAGTCAACTGAATGTTCATTGGGATAGTCCAACATCCACTGGCAATTATAGAACTGAGGTTTAACCAAAATTCCTTTCTTTAAACTATGTGTAAATTGTCTTTATTTTGAGTTGTTCACCTTATCTGTAAGGTAGAGGGATTTTCTGGACTTCATGGGGTTTTAAATAAAGTGTTAAAATTAGTTGTGATACAGTAATACAAGTACATGGAGGTAATCAACAGCAGTGAGGTGTGATGATTACTGGATGATAAAGATACACTGGGTAAACTGCTCTACAGGTATTAACTGAATTGGCATCAAATTGTTCACTATTCCGATTTATGGAATGTTTTCTTCAAATAAATGGTCATTCACTGCTTTTAAAAATAGATATTTTGCTTGCAAAGTCATGCTACAAAAGCACTGACAATGAGAGTATGTGATGGAAGTACAGTGTACCCAGATTATGTCTCAGGTTTGATACCCTACTCTATACATGAGGACTGCTATGCAACCAAGTCTGATGACTGTGGATGTTAGCAATCTTTTCAGGAGCCCTTTGCAGACAAAGACACAGGGAAGATGTCCAGTGAAGAAGCCTTGGACATGGACAAGCCATGTTAAAAGCTAAAGGAGACCTAGTGGTGGAGGGTTCAGAAGGGGCTTGGCTGTTCCTGGAACAAGGATAGAGGAAAGGAAAAGAAGAGATGAGTATATGAGACAAAGCAAGGCATTCCTGTACTCTGTAACGCAGTAATCTTTCTATTTCTTGCTTCTCTATCAAGGGGAAGATATCCTCTTTCAATGGTTGTTTTCTGATATAAATATTTATCTGCATGTGTCAAGGGTTAGGGCTGAACCAACCTCTAATCCAGTGACAGACACTATTACCCCCTCTCTCACCCCATCCCAGGAAGGAAAAGGGAAATAAGAGCAACAGACTTTTGGATTGGAAAATAAAACTAAAACTACTTTAATAAAGATAATATAAATAAAATGAGATATATACAAATATATGCCAAACCAATACTGAACCCAACCCTTCCTTGATGACAACTATGTCACCGTCATCACTGATACTACGGCAGAAGAACTCAGCAGCAGATGGGAACCAGACTAGGGGAGGGCTGGATCCTGGAACTGGACTCAGGAACTCGTGGATCAGGATCAAAGAGAGAATAAACAAAGTCCTTCTCAGATGGCCATTAAAGAAAAGAGAGAAGAAAGAAGAAGGAACTGACCCTCAGCTATATACTGAATATGACTTATATGGAACGGAATACCTAGTTGGTAATGTTAGGGTCACCTGAACTGTCTGCTCTTCCCTGCNTGGATCCTGGAACTGGACTCAGGAACTCATGGATCAGGATCAAAGAGAGAATAAACAAGGTCCTTCTCAGATGGTCATTAAAGAAAAGAGAGAAGAAAGAAGAAGGAACTGACCCTCAGCTATATACTGAATATGACTTATATGGAACGGAATACCTAGTTGGTAATGTTAGGGTCACCTGAACTGTCTGCTCTTCCCTGCAGGTGCAGCCTTTTACTCTGCACTCCCCAAAATGGTACACAAGATTTAGCAGTGACCTTGGTCTGCATACCAATCCTTGGTAGTAAACCTAAACATTAAGTCTTACCGCTGCTAGAAGCAGGCCCTGTCTGTGAAAACATGTCATTAATTTTGGAAAGTGCAGTTAATTAGAGGAGCTTTAGCTGAAAAGTAAAATCACTGAACAGAATTGTTCTGTTCTAACCCAAATTAGGACAGCATTGAACAGGCTTATAATATTATATCCTGTGTGTTGTAAAATGTTGTAGGACGTACTGTACACAATGACTTGATCTATAGTCTGTCATGTAGGAATCCAAAAAATTGTGATATAGTTATATTTAATCTACCTGGGCTCATATTTTTAAATGCTAAAGCAATCTACATATGTGCACATACTCATTTTAAATCTACTTAGGCCATGATGAAAAGTTTTTCACTACACAGTAATGTTCATGCTGTCAGTGTACTTCTGTGAACAGAAAAATTTCCCTCTTGGTTCATCTTTGTTCATAAATAATGTCATGAAGAAGTTAATACTCTGTAGTTTTAAGGAATCTACTATATCATGCCTCAAACCGGCAACGAAAAAAGATATATATTTTGCAAAACTTACTTTCATGGTTAGCATTATATGTACTTTATAACAACATATAAAAATCAGCATTTACATGGTTAAACTATCTAAGCATTCTGCTGTGTTGTAGCAAAATAACTCTGTATTTGGAAGTAGGCTTCATTCGTACCTCCGTTCTGGAAGTGCTCTTGTAAGGAGACTGATAACGTCTAGAAATGCATAATTATGGGTTTCCTTTTAATGTAATTATTATCTTTCAACTTAAAATAACAGTTATAAAAAAAAATTACAGTAATAATCCAGAGAGAGAGAGAGAGAAGTTAGATCTCAAAACCATGGCCTCAAAACCAAAGTAGTGGTCATTTGGCTTTAGAGTGGGATGATGAGAACATGCCTGGGAAAGGTAAAATGCACACATGGCAAAGCTGCTCAGAGAAGTCAAAGCAAGAGCTCAACCAATAACATGTCCATCCTGTTGCAAGAGCTCAACCTTTAGGTACTGGAAAGTCACTAGTAGGTCCCTCAGATCTGAATGAGAGCAGACCTGATGATTCAAGGCTAAGGATGGCAGTTGATTATAACACCAACCAAGTAAGGGGCTAGAACTGAGCCATATACCTTCTTATATGAAGGTACAATTCTCATCAGCTGTTCATCTGATAAGGACCTATGTAAAGAAGTGCTCTAAATATCAAGGACTATGGTACATCATAGGTTTTGGCAAAAAAAGTCTGCAGAAAGCCAGTAAGCAATTAAGAACTGATCTTTCATGTAAAGTTGCTGGTCCTTTGATATAGTCTTATGATAAAGGGTAGGAAGTGGACCAAGAACATTAATTGATGCACTACCATGAGCAGAGAAAGAAGATACATCTCTAAGGATAGACCATGAAGTTCTTTTTATTATGAAAACTTGCAGTGCTATGATCTGCATCTGCAAGGTGATTCCAGGGAGGATCTCTATATTTGGGGGAGAGCATCTGTCACCCAGCAGCAGCTTTTCTCTGCACTTCATTGAGATACATTTGGTCTAGCACAAAATACAAAATGAAAGTGATTAAAAAGTCCTCAGAATGCACACCATGAAAGCCAAAAGATATCTAAGCCATATTTCAGAGAGATCATAAACTGACAATTAAATAGTGAAGTCCCTTTGTGCTACTTTGCAAAATCAGATGGAACCATGACATTTTGGTTTTGTTCAAGTAAATGCCATTTTAGATTTTGATGCCTGCCTCATGCCATGGATTTGTGTTTAATAGTAAAGACTCCCTATGTGGTTTTCCTGTGCCTCACAATAAAGTATTGACAGATTTCTTTTAATGGCTGTATACTGTACCAACTTAGAAAGATTCCCTTTAGGCTACAGAGATAAATGGACATATCATAGATCAATGGATAGTTTCCTAAGGCTTTATGTATAGTACACCATTGCATGTCTAACATGGAATTTTCAGTGTGTATAGGGAGTTTGCTTTGAAATATCTGTTAGTGGTCTAACAGTTGCTTCAAAGACGTGTGTCTTGCATGTAGCCCATCCAAATGAGCAATAAGCCTCCACAAAACATACCACTTTGGTTATGTGTAAGTACATAGGACCTAAGATTGAAACAATTATAAAATTATGAATAAAAAGGGGAGGTTAGAGGGGAAAAAACAACTTGGTGAGATAGAGAAGAGTGGAAGAAGAAAATGTAAGGGCAATGATAGAGAAACTAGGAAAGATAAATACAAAAACTAGAAGAGGGAAACAGGAAACAAGTATCTAGGAAGAGGGAGAAAAAGGAATTTCTTCTAACTGTTCCAAATAATGATTTATGAGATAGACTGGAGGCTCTGCCTCAGATACAGCTGATACGTGTAATAGGAAATCATTAGTAAATGTTAATGCCAAAGGGTTTTAGCCAATGAAGAGGTATAACCTGGGATAAAAGATGGTAAAGTAATCCAGGACCCACAGATGGGTTACTGCAGCAGCTCTGCTGCACTTACACAGCAGCTTGCTGAAGCTCTTCCCAGTGTGCTGGCTGTTATTTCCAAAGTAGGACTGTGCACCTTCTCTCACTGCACGGAAGTCATCTACTGGGGACTGTGGGCCAAGTATCACAGAGTTTTTCTTTAGCTCAGGCCCTCTGCAGCCTTCTTGTAAGTCCCCTTTAGGTACTGGAAAGTCACTAGTAGGTCCCTAGTAGGTTTTCCAACCCCCTGATCATTCTTGTGGCCCTCCTCTGGACCTGCTCCATCAGGTCCATGTCCTTTCTGTATTGAGGGCTCCAGAACTGGACACAGTATTCCAGATGAGGTCTCACCAGAGCAGAGTGCAGTGGCAGAATCACCTCTCTGGATCTGCTGGCCACACTTCTTTTGATGCAGCCCAGAAGGCAATTAGCCTTCTGGGCTGCCAGCGTGCACTGTTTGCTCATGTCCAGTTTCTCATCCACCAGCACCCCAAGTCCTTTTCTGCAGGGCTGCTCTCTATCTTCTCATCCCCCAGTCTGCATTGGTAGTGGGGATTGTTCTGACTCAGGTGCAGGACCCTGTACTTGGTCTTCTCCTGGGCCCACCTCTCCAGCTTGTCTAGGTATTGTCCAGTATTGATAACATGTTCTCATTTCCTCCAGAAATAACCTTGTCATCTTGTTATGTCCCAGACAAAACTCTCACACAAGGCTTGTGCAAAACTCTTGTACTTATGCTTGTGCTTATGAAACAATACTAAAACTGAGCAAATTATATATAAAGCTGCCTAAAGTTATTTACTATAAAAAGAACATTGCTTGTTAAATACTGTTCCAGCCTCAGATTGCTGATTTGGGACCAGGAATTGATAGGTGAAATTCTGTGTTGGAGATCAGACTGAACAGCTTCAGAACCTTTGGCATTAAGATCTGTAAGCTTCTAAATGAGCATAGTTAGTTAACCTCTCTTGTGCTCTTATGTTCCTGAGGCACATGATTTCATTGACTATTCATTAAAAAACTGGTTCCTCCCTGGAAATGTTGCTAGATACCAAGTGTTTTGTAACATTTTATCACAAATAATAATTTGTCCTGAAATTTGTTCTAAAAATATTTCCCATAATTCCCGTATTTAGAACTCATTCATTGTCACAGCCAAGGAGTAGAAATAATATCATCCAAATTAGATGTCCAGGCTCACACCAGTGAATAATGAAGAATCAAGTAACAGGACAACATAAAAATAATTCCTAGGCTGCAGTCCAGGGAACAGCTTTAATGAATGTGCTCAAATGCTGAGCAGTTAGGAAATCAAGAATGAGTCAGAGAAAGACAAGGTTGAACTTCATGGATGCTATATTTGTGGTGAACATTTCCACCAGCTGTAACCAGTGTATTTCTGTCATGAGGCTGACACTGTCCCTCAAAACCTGTTAATTCTCATAAAAACATTTTCAGATTGAAATCCTACTCTTTCCAGCATGTTTTACAGCTTTTATTTCTCTATAGTTGTCTTAGTGTCTTGTTGACACTCTTTAGGTATTAGTTCTTTGGCTGGTAAATATTGTCCTTATTCTTAAATTTATCCACTTTGTTTTGTTCAGAGCTGTGTGTGAGAATAATAAATTGGCTCACAAGTACCTGACATTGCTGCTTATTTCTTTCTACCACTCGAGCTTTTCATAGTACTAAAACCTACGTATGCCTGGAAGAAGCCAGCAGCATTTTTCCCACTTACATGTCTCCCCAAAGAAATTCAAGCTGTCTAGATTTCTCTAGTAAACTCAGTCAATGGATGTGCCTCCACAAAATGTGTTCTAATAGTTTAATAGATTTATTCCAGAATATGATAATAAACAGTTGTTTCAAATGTCAGTTTTAAGGCTTATAAAATATGACTGTGTACATGCAGAAGATCAGAGCATAAATCAGCCCAGTAAAACAGCTTTGTAAGTATTTATGAGCACAGGGCTTAATCTTAATTTTTCATTTGTTTTAGTTTGTGGCTGGTAGTGTGGGCTGGCTACCTGACATCACTGAATTGCCACTTGTTTTCCCTGATATTCCCTATACCACAATCCTAGGTCTTTATTGACTGCAGGCGAATGTATGAGCTATAGAAAGAAACCTCTTTGCATGGAGGGGCAGATTCTGACTTCTGATCGTCTTGTCTGAAGTTTAGCAGGCAAAACATCCCTGAACTAAAGCATAGCTTGGATTTGTCTGTTTCTTTGTGCAAGGGGTGTATTCTAGAGGTCAGACCAGTGTGAATTTGTCTAATGGGTTTATACATTTAACAGCTTGTACATAAATACCCTGCATAAACTAATGCAGGCATGACTCAGTATTTTCTCTGGGGTTTCAGTTACAAAGACATTTTCTTGAGAACGAACACAGTTTAGATGAAAAATATGCAAGAACCAGTTGTTCCTGCAAGGCAGGATACAAGCCCCCTGTTTGTGTTGATACTTTGGATGGGACTGGTTATTTGGGAGGGAGAGGAAAAGGAGAGATGTTAAAAAGATGGTTGAAAAGATAAAATGTAAAGATGTGGAACAAAGGACATGTTGAAGAGTCTGTGAAGAAGCAGTGAGAAAAGAATCCAAGCTGTCATGATACAGCAGAGACAGTCTAGTGAAGACTGCAAAGATGAGTTACCATCTCATGCAAAAGTCTTTGCCTCCCTGGCTCCTCCTCTTGTGGCTGTGATCCTTGCTCCAGGTATCCTGGCATTTCAGTGGTCCAGAGGAGAGGAAATGACCTTTTTACTCCTTCATTTGCAGCAGTGACAGGTGAGGGCAGAGCACGCAGTGATATAAACATAATGTTTTTGCAATTTTTTAAACATTGAGCATGTGCTCACTACTCCCATTTGTGCTATATTAGCACTGCTATTTCTATTACTCTTCACTAACATACACCAAAATCTCTTAGTTGCATTTTCTCCCTATTTAACTAGTAGAAGATAGCATCATGTTAATTGAGATAATAATCGGAAACAAAACCCTAAAAACATAAAACAAAACCATAAAAGCCTAAAAACTGATAATTTTCCAGTGTTTGTTTAACTCAAGGATATCCTTGAGTGGTTGCTTTGAACGGATATAAGTGCTATCATATTTCTTCTCTCTTGTCTGCTGGCTCTCCAGCCTTTTTTGAACTGCAACCCACAAGAGGTCTGAGGAGGTGATGCTTGTGGCAATTCAGTATGGATTATTCTTATTGAAGAGCTGGTTTCTGTTTTCTTTCTTTCATGAAAGGCTTCAGGAGATTAAGAGCTGTTGCTTTTGTGATCCTGGCAGCTGTGCTTCCCATGTGTTTCTGTATGTCTTCACTAAAACTGCATGTGATCAGCAGAAGAAGGAAGTTTGGTTGTGAAAAAATTTTCTATGGTGTTTATACATCAGCCAGTTCCAGGCAAATCATGTACAAGGCTTTCTGCAGTCCCCAGGCTGCTCTTCTAAGCTGCTGTGCTTTTCATATCTAGGATACAGGGTGAGATCTAGGTGTTGTGAGCCAAGGACTGACAGGATTTGGAAGTTTGGAGTGGCCCCCATCAAAGCATGGAGATTTCAAGAGCATCTTGAGAGGAATTAATGATGGCATTACTCTACATCTACTTCCTAGAAGAAAAAAGAGAGCATAGTACTGCTTTTATTAACTCAAGTGAGATTGATGGAGAACCTCTGCTTCTGTAAAATTAGCCAAGTAATGTATCCTCATATCAGCAGATACCTTGCCTAGATGCACAAGCCGTGTCTGAGAGGATTCCTTCAATGTGCAGCACTAGTTCTTTCTGCAACAGGGAGAAGCAAACAAGCCCTCAGAAATGGTAGCTTCAACATTATATACCTACTTTCCCTTCAGTCCCTCTCCTTCATCTTGGAGGATTCAGGACTAGGTTCCTTGCTGACGCTTCCTCTTAAAATGATACCTCTCCAGAGACCTGAGATTGTGAACAACTGCTTTTTGCAACACTAAATACAGTAAATGCTATTGTATTACCCAACAGTAGCAAATTAAATAATCCCACTTCTGTCACTTTTTAACAGGATAATATTAAAGGCATTCCTTTGAGATGGAGAACAATAATTTGCTAATTCCCCTCAGTATTTCATGCTTCTCAGTAGTGCAGCTAATTTTCTCTGAGTACCTTGTTAACATTCACAATGACTTTGCAGTCTCACCCTAATAGCTCTCTGCAGAGGCAGTGACTGTGAAGGTGAGAGCTGACAGTGACACATTTTCCTGCTTTTTCTCTGCAGACTATATTATCCTGGTTTTCATCCACTGAGGGCTGTCCAGCTGATGCGAGTGGGCAAACTGCTGTACAGTCAAGACATGTTTCCTCAAGCACTGGAGACCTTGAAACAGGTCAGTATTATGAATTGTTTCTTTGTCCCCTCCCTTGCTTCCCTGCAAATCTGCCATGTGTCTTCTGCTCTGACTGTACCTCATGCCTTTGGATACTCCTCATGGCTTTTTCCATCAGTGGCGTTTCCCAAGACTGTAGGCGAGTGAGTTGATGGGTCACTGTTGCTCAGTGTTTCAGGCACTGACTTCCTCCAGTACCTGTTACTGCTAATAGCTCAGAGGTGCCTAGATGAAAAATTACTGTTAGATCCAGAGACAAAAATATCTCAGTCCCTCATACTCTCCTTCTTACCATAGGAAAGTGAATCCGGAAGCACTGAAAATGCAGGAATGGAAACAGAGCTGTAGTTTCTACCCTCATTTTCTATCAGGGTTCTGTGATTTCAGATTGGAGAACTTTGCCTATATTGCTTGTATTTTATTGTGAATCACACTCAGCAGGCATGCTTCTTGATCCCTCCTATTTCTACATCATTCATCATCTTTCTCTTCTTTGATTTCCTGTTGCAGCTGGTGCTGTGCTGGTTATATCCTTGGTAGTGCTAGTTTAACAGTTGGACTTGGTGATCTGAAAGGTCTCTTCCAACCAAAAATATCCTTTGATTCTGTGATTCCATGATTCCAGCTTTAAGCCATCTCTCTTTACCTGAGCTGACTTTTATATTAATTTCCCAAGACTCTTGTTTGTCCTGCCATTATATTGTTGTTAATCATGAATATATTGAACAATTCCCTTCCATGTGCAATACGTCCTCAGGATGCAGACTTTCACTTGCTTCCCATCTCAAGCCCTCAGTCAATGCTAGGGTGTTTTTTCCCCCCTGGCAGATAATGCTGCCTCCAGTTCCCCTAAAAGAGATATTATACTTATTCCCTTGTATTATAGATTGTCCTGTGGTCAGCTTAGCCTGAACACAGTACATGCTCCATGTAGTTGTTCGCCCTCTTGTCTTTCCGTCCACTCTTTAGATAACTTAATATTTTATACTTTATTATTTCAACTTATGGAAATTATCAGTTATTCAGTTTGCATAACTAACCACACATTAAAACTAAATAGATACAGGGGTTGAAACAATTAATTAGTATTTAATGCAATGCCAATGTTACTAGGTCTTGGTTCACTTGATATATTTAACTTAAATTATGGCCAATTCTCATTACTACAAAGCAGAAGGAAGAGTAATCAATTCTATTTTTCATGCATTATTCAGAAGTCAATCATATATCTGTCATGTGCCTGGTAATCTGCTCTGCCATTTCCCTCATAATATTTCTCATTTCTAAACATTCAGACTTCCATTTTTAGCAGGTAGAGTGAGAACCCAGTAAAAGAAGCTTCTATTTTCATTGATACTGCCACAATATATCAACAGGTAGTCTTCTAATTGCATTTCTGATAGTCCAGTGCATTAAACTAAACTGGAGTGAATTGCCCTAGAGACATCTGAATGCTGCTTGTCAGTGAGGGTGGAAGTTTTGATGGGGTTTTGTATGGTTTTAGTGAACAAGTTGCTCATTGTGAGCCAGATTGCTACTGTATTGTCCTTTGAATACTGAGCAATGCCTAACATAGAAACTTTTCAAGCTATGATCTCCCTTTTCCCTGAGAAGGGAGGATAAAGTGCTGCTTACTGTTCTATGCCATACCTCAGTGCATTTCTACCTGTAGTTTCCAACCCATTAGTGGTCCACAAGAACACTAAGTGTGCTTTACAGCTGAGATGCAGAACAATTTATAAACTAATCCTGTTGTGGTTTTGCCTGTTCCCTGTTCAGCCTCCCCTCTATCACACATATGTGTGAGACAAGAAAGACTGAACTCCAACTCTCTGGGAGCACAGCTCCCAGATGAAAAGCTTCTTGTCATGCTGTTTCTTCACACAACTTGTAGGCATAGGGCACATCTCTTCTTTAGATGAGATCTGAAATGGATTCCCTTCATTGCTGTCTACACTGAACTAATCAGAGCAAGATGTAATTTCCAGTTTGTTGCAAGTAAAGGATGTTATTCCTAGTGTAACTCAGATAATCTCCTGGAGTTATATGAGAATATAGTTTGACCCTTTGTGATTAGATGTGTCAACAGAGCATGCCACATGCTCAGGGCAGAAACTCAATTACTTTCTCTGCTTCCTTACTTTTCTTAATACACTCTGACATAGAATAGCACCCTGTTGGAACCCTCATCAGACTAATTTCAGTGTGGCATTGAGGAGAAGGATGTGGAAGATGCAGAGAACTTGAGATCCAAGTGAAATTCACCTCAGTCATCTAAATCCTGTTTGATCAGGCACAGCCTCAGATCTGCTGGGGATTGACAGCCTCTCTGAATCAGATGTGCACTCTGTTAACATCAGTAGATCATCATACACAGCTCTGCAGCCCAGCCTTTAATGCTGCTCTCTGTGCCACCCAAAAATGAATCACTGTTATAAACACCTTACTCTCAATGCTCTTTGAGTTTAGCTCTCTGCCCTGTACCCCTAAAGAAGGCTTAAATAATGTGGAGGGTTTTATGTTATCCATTAAAATTAAGTCACTCCCTAGAAGTATATTAGGTTTTGCAGAATCTAATTTGGCAGGGTTTGGAAATAGAAGTGTTACAGAAAGGCAATACTCCACTACTGGAATAAAACTGAAATCCATGGGTTTATTGTACAACCAAGGTATTATTTTTAAATTTACATACATATATATATGAAAGATGTAATGGTGGGAGGACAAATGGAACTACAGATCAGGAAAACCTTTGTCAGCAAAGGACATGAGCTGGAGCCCAAACTGACAAACCTAATTTAAAGAGCCTGTAAAAAAGCAGTAATAACAAAAGTTGCAACAAGCTGTCTTACTCAACCAGGAAGCAGCACTCCTGCAGGAGCCCAATATGGGTCAGCATCTCTGGAGCTCATGAGAGTCACTAGCAATTGTGCAGATTTGTTCTGAGGTGCATTCATTAGCATAAACATTTATTAGATGTCATTTGTTACCTTCACAGCATTGTAAGCTCACCTATTTGGTTGCCCATAACCTGAGTGGACCTGGACTCAGTTTGGGAGAACAGGCAGGGTGCAGAGGGAAGGGCTTGGATTCAAGGAGATTATATCATTTCCAGCATCATCTCCTCAAAGCAAGCTGATGAGTGCTCCAGTGCATTGTCTCACTTGCTTTTCCATCCTCTGGTTGGTGGTGATGGCTGCCTATACCCAGGCCCTTTACAGAGCAGGGCAGCAGCATCCAGTAGCTGAGTGATAACTGGTGGGGACAGTGGCAGACAGGCAGGAGGATGCACACATGTACGACCAACTGACCAGTTTCCCCTGCAGACCCCACACTTGGCTGGCACAGTCATGGGAGCACCCTTGTGCTCCCAGAGCTGATGGGCATGTATGTATGTATGGCTAGGCTTCGCGAACGAAGATCCAGGGAGGGCTCCATCCACGCTCCTCATCAGCGCCTTTTACAAGCGCGCTGATAAAAAGAGGATAGCAGATAGCACCCTTGAGCCTGCACAATGGATTTTTTAGGTGAGACACAGCATGCACAGAGCTGGACCCACCCTTTAGTCCTAAGGTTCATCTGCCAGGGCCTAGCAAGCTTGGACGCTGGCAGCCAAGTCCTTAGGACAGAGGTTTTATTAGAGTGTCCTTCTCTTAGATGGAAGGCCTTACAGGGCTAAACAAGCTCCATCTGCCCGGGTTTGGAATCAGAGTTGTCCTTCTCCTAGAATGACTGCCAGAAGGCTAATGAGCTCATCCTGTGATAGGCATGGCTGTCTTGCCTTATGAAGGCCTGCAATAGGTACAGTATTGTTTCCCTTCTTACTGTAATCCCTGGTGTGGAGCCAAAAAGCACAGGAATTGGGGTAAAATCCCAGATTTCACAGCAACACTGCAGAAATCCCTTCTCTCTAGGTATTTGCTTCAAACACTGAATTGTTTACCAGTTGTGGTTGATAGTAGCTGTGATAGTTTTGGCATTTCCTATGTCTGTTTTAACAAGTGTCTCCTTCAATCAAAAGAGATGGAAAACCACAGCTAGTTCCTCTGAAATACTAGCCTTCACTTCTTGCCATTTTGATATGTGGCCATTTGCTTTCTGCTTTCCCTGTGGTGGAGCAGTGCCATCCTGCATCTGCTCACAGTTCCCTGCAGCTGTGGTGACCAGCATCCCATCCCCATGCAAATCAGGCACAAAAGATTGCACTGCATTTCGTTTGCATTCATGCAGCAACAGCCAATCTAATGGGGTTTCTATTCTTCAGGGAGGCAGTGTGTGGTGGATGCCACTGTGGCCTGTGCTGCTGTCTTGCAATTACTATCCTTTTTCATAATTAGATTTGTTCTTTTAGCAGAGAAGAATCATAGAATCATAGAATGGCCAGGTTGGAAGGGACCCTAAAGATCATCTAGTTCCAACTTCCCCGCACTGAGCAGGGATGCCAATCACTAGACCAGGTCACCTAGGGCCACATCCAGCCTGGCCTTGAACACTGCCAGGGATGG
>VWZO01000741.1:40465-56579 GCA_013396975.1 Bucco capensis
CCATTGAACGGTCCACTCATCAAATCCACATTTCTCCAGTTTGGAGATGAGGAAGACCACACAGACCACAAAACTCTGCTCAACCTCTACTCTGTGGGTTATTTGTGTGATTTAAGAGAGCAGGAGAGTGTTCAGGGAGCCTGCATGTTCCTGCTTCTGCCCAGTAAAACAATTCCTTGCTTTGCAGGTGACATTATCCCCAGTCTTGCACTGACCTTTGCAAAGACAGCTACATAATGCACTACTTTTTCAATTAGTTATTTTTTTAACCCTCTTGTATAGGTTAGTACCTGACATTCCACTATGTTGAAGTACTTCTATGATCTATTCTTTATAACATTTCTCCAACTTGTTAAATTAGGAAAAGCAGAACACTAAGAACAATTTAGATAGTCTTTTCAGGGAGTATAATTGCAACTAACTTATGAAGATTTTGCACAAACACGACCATCTTTGTATTTCTGCTAAAATAGAAATATGCAAAAAATTAGTGTTTCTGATTTTGTTTCACATTTCTCAGACATTTCTAATGGTGATAAAAGCATTTCCATTGTTATCTTTGACAGAGTATTTTATCATTTAGTGATTCAACATTGTAGTAGCTCAGATATATTCGACTCTTTTTAGAGCTCATTGCACATTCTGATTTGTTTTGACTGCTTTTTAAATGTGTTCTTTCAATATTCTGCTGTCTCCCTCTTCTTTTAAGAATTAGCTAACTTGAAGCAAAAATAAACTGTGTCAGAATTACCATGTGCTTACCAGTCTCTAGAATTTGGAAGTAGTTTTTCTTTATTCCACCAGAGAATTTATTTCTTTTCATTTTTCTTTTTCCATTTTAAATGAGGCCCTTTCCTCAACATTTGTTTCCAAAAAGATCCTTTTTCTGCAATCCAAAACTGATTCAGCTGAATTTGCTTAGCTGACTAGGCCAGGAACCTGTTTGAATAAAGACTGCTTTTCATTTTTGACAATTCCCCAGTTTGGGATGAAGAAAAATGCCAAATGTCTTTTCTCCTACAAGTACACTTTTAAATCCCTTGTTCTTTTGTCAGAAGTGCTGAAGCTATTTTCATCCGGTGCTTCTCTCCTTTCAGGTGGAATTTAATAGAAGGAAGAAGCAGAAATGTCACATGAAAAGTGATGACCTAAATATTAGAGGGACAAAGAGCACCTCAGACATATGTTCTTCTACTATTCCAAACATCCACCTATGCAACATATTTGTGGGCTTTAATACCTAAGAATAAGGTGTTCATGTCTCCTTCTTTGTCAGGGACAAATCATTATACACTTTGGGATGCTTCAGTCCTATTGCTACCAAAGCATAGATTCAAGCTCCCAGCTGCCAACCACTTGAGGACCAGTACTTATATCCCTGCCCCACTACATAGTCTGCATAATGACTAATGTGCCCCTTTCTTTTCTTTCCTCAAGGCCTATAATATTATGAAAGTGACCCATGGGACAGATCACAGCCTAATGCAAGCCTTGATGGAGATAAAGGAACAGTGTGAGTCCGTCATGAGAATACAGCGAAGATAACCTCTAGTATGGAAAACAAAACATTCAAGGAGAAAGGAAATCAAATGCTTTTTATTGCATAAAGAAGCTTATTGGTAATTTTGGTGTCTTTTCATTAGGTCCTACTTGGTTCACAAAATGTTTAGTATTTATTAGTTTTGGTGTATGATTGAAATTGAGTTGATGTATGGAGGAATATCTGCAGTTTTCAGAGGATTTTTTTCCCCTACAAAACTATCTAATTGACAATACCTACTTATCCATTTACAACCTTTGATTAATAAGAAAGACACAGTTGTCAGTTACAAAATTGTATAATTCCATTGATATCAGAAGTCAATTTTTTATACCACTTTATGCCAGCATTTAAGGATCTTGTGTTAGACACATTATAAGTAGAAAGAATGTATTTTTCTCTTTACCTTGCTCTCAGGTGTGGTTTCCAAAAGCCTGATCCAGTGCTCTTTGACATCAAATAAGTTTCCTTATGTTCTAAATGAGATTTTCCTCCCTCCCAATATATCTGTAGGGCTCTGTCCCTCTTCTTCTTGCGTTTTGTATGTTATAATACTGAATAAAAGTGTATCTATGTGGAAATTGCTTTCTCTTGTTTTCTCCATGACTTCTTCAAGAGTTTCTTGCTTTATATCTGTTTTAAAAAGAGAGAGATTTGGACCTGTGAGCTCAGTGGTGTGGTTTCTACCATTTCTGAGCCTGTGGGGTTTGTATTTCTCTCCCCCAATTAGTGAAGCTCTGAGACCTACATGTGACTGCTGGTTTAGGAGGCCATCCCTGGGGAAGAGAATGATGTATTGGAAATTGGTCTTGACAGTGCTGCTTCCATTTTTAACACAGAAGTAAATGTTAACAAAAGCCAAATTTTATGAGGAACATTGAAAAAAAGTAATTTAAACACTTTCAAACTATCACTTCAGGTGCGTCACCCTCTCTACCAATTTATTGATGCTACTTCAGCCATTACTGTTATTTCATTAATCTATCATTGTTGGCTTTCAGGCACAGTCTGAAAATCACTTGGGATCTCCTGTGGCCCCTGGTGCGATAACTGTGCCAACAGCAGAGGGAGCATTAAACTCATTGCCCACGGGAAAGTGTGGGGAGTGATACCCATGTTCCTATAATCCTTGGATGGGTAGGATGAGCTCATTAGCCTTCTGGCAGTCATCCTAGGAGAAGGACAACTCTGATTCCAAACCCGGGCAGATGGAGCTCGATTAGCCCTGTAAGGCCTTCCATCTAAGTGAAGGACACTCTAATAAAACCTCCGTCCTAAGGACCTCGCTGTCAGCGTCCAAGCTTGCTAGGCCCTGGCAGCTGAACCTTAGGACTAAAGGGTGGGTTCAGCTCTGCGCATGCTGTGTCTCACCTAAAAAAAATCCATAGCGCAGGCTTGAGGGTGCTATCCGCTATCCTCTTTTTATCAGCGTGCTTGGAAAAGGCACTGATGAGGAGCGTGGATGGAGCCCTCCCTGGAGCTTCGTTCACGAAGCCTAGCCATACATTGTTGGCTTTTTTCATACCAGTAACTTGATACCAGTAATTATTATGAGATGAGAACACATTGAAAGAGAAAACTAACACTCTGGGCATAAGCATATGAATGCACAGCCACGGCACACAAATGCCAACACTGCGGAAGATATCTCCTTTCAAGACATTTGAATTTATTCCAGCATATGGAATGTTCACTTGCCCAGCAGTATTATGTAAGCAATAACCAATGAAAGGCAGTGCATTTCTGGAGTATGTAGCATGGCTTGATGCCAGAGGCCAATTCATATCAGCCATCTAAAAGTACAGTAATCCTCACAGAAGCACACTGTTTGGGTGGGTTTTCTTGCTATTATGAAAAGGAAATAATCTGGGGGAAAACATCAGACCATTGTATTTATTGGGATATCTGACAATCTAATGGCATCACTGATGGACAATCAGAACTTACGAGGATTATTCAGTCTGTTAAACTGGACATTAGAAAGAAGTTCCTCACCACAAGTGTGGTGGAACACTGGACCAGGTTGCCCAGGGAGGTGGTTGAGTTCCCATCCCTGGAGGCATTCAAGGTAAAGCTTGACAGGGCTCTGAGCAACCTGATCTAGTTGGGGATGTCCCTGCCCACTGCAGGGGGGTTGGACTAGATGACCTTCAGATGTCCCTTCCAACCCAAACCATTCTATGATTCTATGATTCAAGAGCTATTTTCTGGCTTCAAAGGGGCACATGCACATTAGAATTTATGTGCTTTTGCATAAGGATGATACTTAGGTTACCTTATGATTTATAATCTAATATTAAGATTTGCAAATGGAAGGGACTTCAGAATGTAAGTTAAGATGATGTATTAGTTTATGCAGCATATACTGGGAGAGGGCCTGCCAGCTCTCATGTATGCAAACACATCTGAGTATGTATGAACCGCAGCACTGTTTTCTATATCAAGGAGAGGTGGGTGCTGAGGGAGGGGAAGAGTTACCTGATGTCAGATGAAAGAAAGACCACATTGCATCAAGCTGAAGGATCTACCCACACCGGCATTTTCCCTCCAGAAATGGTCTATAACAGATGCTTAGAGAAAATGTGTAAGTGAAACAGTTCAACTGTTGGGAAATGTAGAAAGAGCATGCTCTGTGGGTAGCAGAGCATCACAACAGTAAGTGTGCTGCCACACACATAGGGCTGTAGTAGGAAATGAATCCACAGCCCACTGAGCAACACAAGAAACCAAATTGGCCCCATATGGGTCTGTGGCTCAGGTTTCTGGGCCAGGGTCCTGAGAGCTGCACCACATTGCCTGACCTGCCTAGCCTTCTCCTCTGGGTTGGTCTACAGAGATTCCTTAGTACAGGGGCATAATTCATGCTTTATATTCATTAGTGTTGATACAAAACCTGCACTTCTTTCACTTGGTCAAGGAAAGAGTCATGTTTTCTGGTTGGTTTCAGTAATTTGCTGAGCAGGAATATTAGATAAACACTCATTTCAAATCAAGTAATATTTTTTAGCTCAGACACAAAGTAGCTGGAGTTGTCTTTGCACAGACATCATGTTTTGGTCTTCACAAATAATGTCTGTCAAATTTTTCAGGTTGTATCAGCTTCCTAAGATAAAGATAATAAAGTGAGAAAGAGGCAGTCTGCAACATAATCTAATGCTGGCAGGCTTGCTGTTTGCTTCTAGCAGATCCGAGACTTTTCAAGTGACTTTTGGAAAGCAATGGTAATTTGGATTCCCCTCAGGTTTTAGGAATACATTTTGAGTTGCTTTTGATTTAAATTAGTACAGCAACAACAATGTTAGATTGCACTTAGAGGGAGCTGAATTGCATTGTAGTACGTGTTTGGAAGAAAAGCAGTAGCAATACACAGAGAAAAATAACATAGACGATTATACAGTTTTGCTAAGAATAATTGATTGCAGTTGAAAAGAAGCATCTATCTTAAAAAAAAAAATGTAGTTAAAGAAATTCCCTAAATTGTGCTGTTTCTTTAACCACAGCATAAATTTCTGTATCAATATCCTTCAAGATGTGCTGACCTGATGGCGGAAGTACAAACTTTCTGGGCTTAAGAAATAGAGCTTACAGTGCATAGCAGAGGTGGTAGAAAGTCATAAAAAAAAAATTAAATGAGAGAAAAATGCAGTGAATCAATTTTTTTACCTCCTTGAGTTTATCGACCTGTGTATGGAATCAATCATGCATGGGTTTATTGCAACAAAATTCTCCCACTACTCAGCCCTTTCTCTGCTTCTCACTGTAACCCTGTTCTCTGATGGCTCATTCTTTTAAGCCAGCTTCTCTTAGACTTGCTATTTTTTTACATAACACATTTATGAAATACAGAGGCTAATTCTCTGCACAGTATATTCTAAATAGTCCCTGGCCACTACAAGGTTCCTAATGAACAGAGCTGTTTTTTCACAGAGGTTATGCCAAATTTGAGGATTTTTTTTTTCCTGATTGGGAATTAAACCTCCCATGAGACAAGGAGAAGGCAAGTTATTGATGTGAAGATCTGGTTTGGCCTCTCTGCTGCACCAGAAACTGTGTCTGAATTTCAGCAAATCATAGTGGCAACAATTTGGCTTCTCTCAACAAGTTCATTCTGCTGCCAGCTCTGCAGCAGGCATGGGGGAATGATGGATGCTGGGGCTGTGGTGTGCTGGCCAGGAAAGGGCTGTCATTGCCTGTCACTGACCAAGCATCTTCAACTTCATCCCTGACTGTGAATCCTCAGTGGAGTCTGATATATCTGTGTTGTTCCATATTGCTGATGATCAGATTGACCTCCTCTCACCAGGATGAATGGACACTGCAGATCTGGAAGGGTAGAAGAAGAGCAGTGAAGCTGGTGAATGGTCTAGAGCACAAGTCTTGCGAGGATTAGCTGAGGGAACTGGGGTTCCAGGGGAGGCCTCCCCAGGGCAGAGGNAAGGTGAGTGGTCTCTCATCCAGTGTAACAAGTGATAGGACGAGAGTAAACAGCCTCAAGTTGTGCCAGAGGAGGTTTAGATTGGATATTTGAAAGCATTTCTTCACTGAAAGGGTGCTTAAGCATTGGAACAGGCTGTCCAGAGAAGCGTTGGAAGTGTTCAGGGGGCATGTAGACATACATGGCCCTTAGGGACATGGTTTAGTGGCTTGGGGGTGTTGGGTAGATGGTTGGACTTGATGGGCTTGGGCGTCCAACCTTAATGATTCTGTGATTCTATCCATGATGTCCATTGCTGAACTTTGTCATTACTGAGCCTTGGGAAATTTCTTCAAACTTTAAAAAAAAAAAAAAAGAACTCCCTATACATCTGCTTCTCTACTTCTCTACATTTTCAGGTCTTAAAGAGTCTATATGCATTCCCTTAATTCCCTTGGTGCATTATTTGTGTCAGCAGGAGAGCTATGTTCAGAACATGTAGTTCTCAAAATACCTCTACTTGCTTTAAAGAGAACCCTAAGCATTTCACAGTTAAGGAAATAAGAGGAGTATATTTAAGTTACTCAGTACTCTCAAGTTTATGCAATGGTAGAACTGCAAACGGCCATGTAGCAACGGCTGGTGTCAGTGGGGTGTGAGTCAGTGCCTTCTACCACAGAAAAAGGGGTTAATGTGAGCAGCAAATGCAGTGGCAGCATTGCAGAGAGGCCCCTCACTGAATAAAACAGTTCCAGAAACTAATTAAAAGGGGGAAATATTTGGACAGCGTAGCTTTTGGGGAAGAGGAGGAATCATAGAATCATAGAATGGTTAGGGTTGGAAGGGACCTCTGGAGGTCATCTAGTCCAACCCCCCTGCACTGGGCAGGGACATCCCTAANAGCAGCTGTTTGCCATGTGTTTTTACAAACATTAATCATGTCCCACATGAACATGTCCAGACCAGTGACAGAGCTATAGCTACATGCAATGTCTTTGTTCAAGTCCTGCCATTACTGGTTGTGGGATGGATTGGGTGGAATGACATCATTGCACTTTTCTGCTGTTATTACAGGTATTGCCTGAGAATTCCTCCACAACAGAGTTGCCACACAGGGCCAGAGTGCTGCGAGCTGCCCCTGCCTAAGCTGTGCCTCCTCCATACAGACAAATGCTTTGGCCTCCACCGAAGGCAATTCAGCAAAGTCTAAAGAACAGTCAAAAAAATCCCAAGCAAATGCTTTTGGGCATTTCAGATCAAAGCCACATTAGATTTCCTCTTATATTTTTTTCCTTGTTCCTTTTAAATGGTTGGGTTTTCTCTCCTATAAATGTAAGTTTTCCAATAAAAAATTTCTCTTTTTAATTTCTGATTTCACCAAGTAAATTAGCCAGAAAGTACATTTGAGAGGGCTATTTTGTGAAATGGTCCCTACAGGAACATCTAAGTGTGTATTTTTCCTGTCCTAAGCATAAGGAGTATACCTTACCTGAAAGTCTGCAGTCTGCTCTTCTTGCCATTTAGCACAGTAGTTTCTGTTTATCCCAGCAATACTGATGTGTAAGCTGTGCCTATGACCCCTGATAGTATTTCATGGAAAAAGTTCAATGTTTTTATTTACTCTACAGTTGTGAGCAACACAGACAAATCAATTCTAATTCCATCATTCCTTAGAACTTTTGTAGGTTTTAATAAGGACCTTAGAGATTCCTTACCCCTCAAAAAAAATTGTAATAGTAATTAGGCTTCATACAGTCACTGCTCACACAGAGGAATCTAACAAGGTCTTTATAGTTCCCAGAAGACCAATTAATGTTCTTTTAAATATATCTTTATACAGCTACAGGGACAGGCACACACAGAAACACAAATACTCACAAGCTTTTTAGTAGCCTCAGATGCTCCTGCTCCTTGTTAACCAAGTTTTGATGGGGCTTACAGCAAGAGAGCAGGGCTGAAGCATCCTGTCTGAGTCCTTTTTAAATCCAAAGATGCCTAAATCAAGACAAAGCACAGTCTCCTAAGTTCCTTGTGCTCAGGACAAGAAGAAGGGTATAATCCTGTAGCCTCTTCTTTACTTAAAGTTCCTTTCCATCTCCTGGGCTCAGGCAAACACCACTTGCCAGTCTCCTCACCTGAACTAAGGAGCCTGTTCCCATCTTAGTTTCAAGTAAGAGTGGTCTAGTGGGGCTGAAGATACTGAAGGAGAGAGTAGTGTTTTCTTCCTCCACCCCTCCAATTCAGCAGCTTTTATTCTCATTCCCCAAAGGTTCTGAACAGGAAGGTGACAATTTTACATACCTCTTGTAGGAAAATTGCACTTTAAATCACAGGTGATTTCTCTTGACAATTCCACTTGACTTTCAGAGCAGGAGCCAGAAGATGGTAATAGAGAAGGGTGTCTGATGAGAAAATTAACAGAGCTCCACTCTTCCCTTCCCCCAGGTCCTGTGCTCTGTTCTGTGCTGTACTTCCCTGTTTACTTTTAATGAAGCCTCTTCAGTGTTGCCTTCCTGTTGTAGTAGGAGCCAGGTGTGGTGCTGAGCACTTCATGATGAAACAGGTAGAGGAAATATCTGGCCAGATCCTCCTTGTGCTATCCTTTGCCAAGCTGAGGACATCCATGTGATGCATTGTGTTGCAGCTAGGCCAATTCTGGCACTGTCTGCCTTCCCCTAAAGCCCCGTAATGGGAGTTACAGTGAGTTGGGCTCAGCTGTCACTGCCATTTTGTGAAGCAGGGCTTTGCAACCTGGGGATGCCCATAGAGGGATGGGATTTGCAAAAGCCACCTGAGAAAAGCAGATCTTGTTGCCATTAGGCTTGAACTCCCTCTGTCATCTGCAAGATGAAAAAGCTTACACAGTCTGCCAGATGCAAATTATGGAAACCCTGAATTGCTTCAGGCCAGCAGATGGTCCCAGGCTGAGAAGCCCAGGTTTAGTACCAGTGCCTCCATGCCAGCCTTCACCCAGCCCTGCTATACATCTCAGGCATCATATAAATAAACATCTCCCAGCAAAATCTCACTGCATGAAGCAGCCAACAGCACATGGACCACCTCCTGGCCAGCCAGCATGGCCTTGCAAGAAAGTGCAGCTTCTAGGATGTAGTCAAGTGTATGATTTCTCAGAGAAATTAGTTTACAACTTTCCTGTCTGAAGCACTTTGAGTTTAATTACAAGTTACCTCAATATGTGCTTTAAAAAAAAAAAAAAAAAGAAGTAAGTTCTACTCTGTCTTGACTGGAGAAGAATTTGTAGGGTCATAAAGGGAACTTAAAGCTCAAAGGTTTACAATCCCAGCAAGATAAGAGAGTGTAACAACCTCCACATTTGATGGTGCTATCTTATGAAAAGGTCAAAATGGCTTAGCATGACAGACAATTTTACTCAAAGTTCCTCTTTGAGGAAGTAAAAAAAAAAAAATCCCTAATCTTCAAAGCTAACTTTGACATAACTATTTGACTATGGGGTTTGTGTTGTTCAGGTTTTTTAACCCCTAGCCCCACTGGATTCCCTGCTTCCAGCGTGACAATAAAATGAATCTCAAAATGAGGCAGTGTATCTGCCGCTGGCCTCCTCTCTGCAGCTCACCTGATGTTGCTCTGTTCTTAAATTGCTGGCAAGTCTATAAATGTCCACGTGCCTCCATGAACCTGAGTTGGTTCTGACATCCCCTTTGTCTCCCCTCAGTCCTACCTCTCTGCAGTGCAACACTGCATTGTCCCTGCTCCAGGAGCACTGAGCTCGGTTGCAAACTAGAGAACAAGTCTGTAACCACATTGCACTGGGACGTGCCATTGGGGTTATGCAGAGGCAGCATCACTGCCCTGGTGTCTATGTGATATACAGTGGTGAAAATGGCCAGCTCAGAATAGCCTTAAAAGCACCTTAATAAGACACTTTACAGTGAGGGTGATGGAGCACTGGAACAGGCTGCCCAGGAGGGCTGTGGAGTCTCCTTCTCTGGAGACCTTCAAGAGCTGCCTGGACACATTCCTGTGTGACCTCATCTAGGTGATCCTACTCTGGCAGGGGGGTTGGACTAGATGATCTTTCTAGGTCCCTTCCAACTCCTGACATACCGTGATACTGTATGACACTGTGGAGAGTTTTGCAATAACCTCTTCAGGAGGCTTACATGCATTGAACTAGATGTCTACAATAACCTGCCACTGAAAGCTGGGAAACCTGCCTCTCAGGCCAGTGTATGTTGCAAACATATGGAAAAAATTGGAAAGTAAACAATTAAAAAGATATAATAGCAAGCCAGGAATTATTCAGAGGATCAATAAATAAATATTTCATAGAATGAGTCACAAGTACCTAGGTGATGTTACTGGGTCAAGAAATCAGTCCCAGAATCATTTTTTCACAGTGAAAATACTTCAGTGACCCAATACTCTTGCACTAACTGTATCCCCATAAAAGATTTCAGACACTAGGCCCTTTTGCTAGGCTAGGGATTTATTTGGTATGCACATACCAGATGTTCCTTCAACTGAGCCACTCTGCAGACCACTTCATGCCACTGCAATGCTAATTGTCAAGCAGACTAGGATTGGTGCTCCTGTTGTTACTGCCTTGCCAGCAGACAGAATAGAGTCCAGTGGATGTAAATTCTGCAATGCCAGAAGCTTTTCTGTGGATTTCACATCTTAATGTCTTTACAAATAACCTTCAGAAATGTTCTCTGAGTGTCTGGAAACTCAGGGCAGGCATGAGTCCCAGCTTTGCCAGCACCCCTGGGGCAGCAGAAGTCACTAGCTGCAGGGCAAGGAGCTGAACTGTTATCTTTCTCATTATTCATGTAATTGCCATGCCTTCCATTGTTGTTGAAAACTAGGAGAAAATTACATTTACAGTGTCTTGCTTGGCTCCTGTGGTGCTGCTTGCTGGGTATTCTGAGGTTTCCATCAAATATAGTTTAAAAGCAGGCAACTCATTCCTTACTAACAAGAGGGCTGTAAATCTTCCTGCAGCTGCCATGCCTCTCTTCATAGCTGGATGTCCAATCCAGCTAAAGCACAGATCTGGGAACCAGCTGGGCTGCTATGCGTGGACGAGCACTGAAAGACAAGATGGATAAAAGCACTGTAATACCTTCAGCACCACTGGGCACTCCTGTTTCAAGCAAGCTCCAAGAAGCAGCTTGCAAGGGGGCTGCTGAGCCACACAGAACATCCACCAGCACCAGTATGTGTGTGCAGAGCACAGTTCAGAGAATAGGGTGGCTTTGGTGCTTCCCACTCTGCTTTATTGTAACTACAACAAGCAATTCGTTTTTTGACAAACTAAACATAGCAAAATGGCAGGTTTCTCCCACCTCCCTGGTTTTCCATCATTCAGAGAATGAAGCTGAGCAGGGATGACACAAGGACAAAGATAGTCCTTGCTCCTTTTAGACTTCAGGTCACTGAAGGTGCAGCAAGCCCTGAGTCATGCACACTGCATCCATGTCTCTGGCTGCACTTAGGTCTCTAGAAGATAGAAATGGAAATATGAACGTGCACCAAAAGCACACAGCTGTGTATGTTTGGCTGCCATTTGGTTGGCATGAAACCTGCAATCTGACACAAATAATGGGTGCCAAACCTGTACGGTAAGCATCCACAGAAGACATGTATGTAAACACATATGAAAATGAATGCAGGTCTTTTCCCTAGACAAGCATCTGTTGGGAGTGGGCAAGTTATGGTCCTTTCAGAGCTTTTCCCAGGTCAACACTTGCCAGGGTTGTTCTTGAAGGGAGAATGGATTGGATCTTCAAGTTACCTACATGCTTTTGGAGGTTATGAAAGTGGTCTTTGAGCAATGTAGAGCATTGATATAGTGACAGCCAGTATAGCTTTGCTCAGTGGTTAAATAGCAGATGTCAGCCTCCAAAACTGCCAGATTGGCAACTGTCAAGAATACTAACAGATGGCCTTTTTCTAGAGGAACTAAACATTAATTTTATATTCATCTGAGAAACTGTGAGCTGAATTTTCTTGCTGCCCTCTCTCCTCAGTGGCTTGCAAGCATATAGTTCTGCACACAAAAATGAGTGGTTTCCCAACAGATGTGGGCCAGGAACGAGCTTTAGCAACTACTTCCACTTCTCCTTGTTTTCCAGTAGTTGGGGAGCTTGTTCAGGACCCCATAAGGACATGGGGGCTGTCAAGTTTCCAAGCCCAATCCTCTCCTGATTTTTAACCCAGCAAGATACTGTGTTTTAAAGACAAGGTAAGACTTGGTCATGGCTGGAGCATTAGTTTACAAAAGGTGCCAGCAATTTCAAGTGGGCTCAATAAGGACACCAGGTTTTTCCTAGATGTGAGCCCTGACTCTTGCTTTGAGCTTGAAATCATTCCTGGAAGTCTTGTCTCAAACTGGAGGTGTGCGGCATCAAGGCCTGTCAGTCTTCAGAACTGGCTAACAGTTACTTGATTTTGTTTTCAGTTCATAAAGAGATATTTGCCATCACTTCTGCCTTAGACAAAGTCTAGGACTTGCACTAACTCATTTTTCTCTGGTTTTGTCACTGCAAGGCACTTCAGGCTCGTTAGTACTGATGTGGCTGTATGATAACAGCAATGAAGATAAATTACCTCAAAAATAGGCAATAAGCCTTTTAGCTCTTCAGAGCAAATCAGAGCTACTCTGAACAGCCCATAGATGAAATTAACTGGCCATTTATCTTCATTTACAGCTACTGTGGAGAAGCATCAGCATGCAAATTCACTGGCCCAGGGGCAACAGCTAAGTTAGCACTGGTGTGATAGGGTTTGGTGCTGGGAGAGAAATGAGGAGAAATGCCTGTCTCCCCTCTGCTGCATTGTCTCATTACATGCCAGCCTTTGCCTCTGTAGCCACCTCAGTCTTTTTCACTTGGAAGAGCTGGTCATCATAGCTGACTGCATCCCCTGCCACTGTGACTGCTGGCTCTGCCACTGATCTGGTATAATAACAAGAAAGAAGAAAGGACTACTTTAAATGCACACTAAATTGTCAACCGAGTATTTATACACCCAGCACATTAACATGCCCCTCCTAAAGCAGGACATATGAGGGAATCATCTGCCAGAATATGACATCTTAAAGGAGATTTTAAATAGTTTTCTTTTTTCTCTTCCCAAGAAACAAGACTTCTTGTTTTCTTCCAACAGGAAGAGTACAGTATCCTTATCATGGCTCACCCAAGTGTCAAGAGATAGATGAGATTTGCCCAGAGAGCCAATTCACATCTTGCATTGCAAGAGGGGTGCTTTTTTAATTATCAACAGGATAATTAACAGGATAATTTTTTCTGGATAGCACAGGGGAGAAGTTTATGGCACTATGCTTAGTTGTGCTAATTCTGTTGTTGCTATCAAACCTTGCAACTCCTTATTGCTTTCTGGTGAATCTGCTTCTCAGCAATCACAGAATCATAGAATCAATCGGGCTGGAAAGACCTCCGAGATCATCAAGTCCAACCCTCCATCAACCCTAATCCATTTACTAGATCATGGCACTCAGTGCCACATCCAATCTTTGTTTAAAAATCTCCAGGGATGGTGAATCCACCACCTCTCCGGGCAGGCCATTCCAATGCCTGATTACTCTCTCCGTAAAGAACATTTTTCTGATCTCCAACCTAAATTTCCCCCTGCAGAGCTTGAGCCCGTGCCCCCTTGTCCTATTGCTGGGTGCCTGAGAGAAGAGACCAGCCCCCACCTGGCTAGAACTTCCCTTCAGGTAGTTAACAGATACTTGCAGGTAGTTAACAATACTTGCTTGGCAGAGCTTCTTTGATTGTTTTGTTTTCAGGCTTGATCTTGCTCACTGTCGCTGCTATAACAGTACATCATCTTGTTCTATTGTGGGTCAGCAGTACCTTCTTCTCTGCCACTTCATAAATGCTCTCATCCAAAGTAAAACAGTCAGGAGGAGCAGGCAGATATATTGGTAAGATAAAAGTAAACATTTAATGCCACTATAGTTTGATTTTTTTTTTCCAAACATCATATTTTTGACAATGTTTCACACCTCAGATACCACAAAAGGGATATTTTTTTTAGCCAGCAAACAATAAACTTTACAATTTTAATGGCAAAAGGTTCAATGCATTTGTTGACCAACTTGGAAATGGCTGTGACTTTCCACATTTTGAACTTGTCCTCATGCTGTTCTTCTTTCTTTTTTTCATAAAATTTAGTTGATAAAATATATATGTACTACTGATACATCCTCTTCTCAAATTACCCACTGGTGGGACTAGTATAAGTTCTATATTCATCAGTGTGTCTCCTCCTTAGCCCTAACTTATACCACTGCTATAACGAGAAAGAATGTAGCCATGGACAGACTAAAATGAATTTAGCAAACATACACTTCAATGCATAGCACTTAGATAAGCATTTCCAAATATGATGCATAAATAAATTATAAAATACAAGCAAATCTATAAAACAAGAACATCCTGAGTTTACAAATAAATTGTATCCTTCATACATAGAATATGATGTGGATGTTAGTAACCAGCAGTTTCAGCTATGGGAAGAAAAGAAGTGAAACTTAGAAAAGTTAGTATCTATGCAGACATAAAACATATATGTATGTGTGCTATATGTAAATACTCACACATACATATACAGTATAGAGGGTGAATAAATCCATTTCTATAGTATATAGAGAATATGTAATATAGCTGAAACTGCCTAAAGCACCAATTTATTACCATTATTATAAAGTTTGCTCAACACTTAAGTAGGACCACTCAAAGTAAGATGATTTGGGTTGTTGTTTATTTCCTGTTCTGGAGAGTTTTGAAGATGATTTGAAATATTACAGATGAATGCTATTACTTCACTTTCAGAATCTCCACTCTTCACAGAACCACAGAATCACAGAATTTCCTGAGTTGGAAGGGACTCACAAGGATCATTGAGTCTGACTCCTGTCTATCCACAGGACACCTCCAAAAATTACACCATGTGCCTGAGGGTCTTGCCCAAATGCTGCTTGAAGTCTGTCAGGCTTGGCACTGTGACTACTTCCCTAGGGACCCTGTTCCAGTGCCCAAAATTGCACACAACGCTCAAGGTGAGGCCAACCAGAGCAGAGCAGGACAACCAGCTCCCTTGACAAGCCAGCAAGGTGGTGCTTTATGCACCCCAGAATATGGTTGGACCTCTTGGCTGCCTCATCACATCCTCTGTGAGCTTCAAAATGTTGCAAAAGTGAGCATAAGTCTGCTGTCCATGAAGATGGTGATCCATACTGACTTAAGCAGAGTTAGGATAAGGGTGCTACACTTTCAAGGGAAAATGATTTATTATTTTTTTAAACCTTGCTTAAGAAAGATAAAGAGGAAAAGATAAAGACAATAATAAAACGATTTATTATTTCCAAAAGCAGATATGAAAGCTCAGATAACGCTGGGATGAGTGCACAATAAATGCAAGAGAGAGAGATTATTAGCTTTGCACTGACAAATCATTCACAGTTTTATTTGCCATAGTTGTTTGGAACCTGTTGCAAATCTTGCAATACTAACAGCCAGCCTTGTGTCTCCAAAAAATGCTGGGTGTCACCAGTGCAAAAGCCTATGGAATAACAAAACAAAGGAAGGAAATATAGTCATGAGGGATATGGATAAGGCAGAGCTGCTCAATGAGTTCTTTGTTTCAGCCTTTACTGGTAGTCAAACTTCCTGCAACGACCAGGACTTGGTAGCACCAGATAAGTGTTGGAGTAGTGAGGGACCTCCCACTGTATGTGAAGAACAGATTCGAGACCATTTACTGAAAGTTGATCAGAATAAGTCCATGGGCCCTGATAGCATACATCCTAGGGTCCTGAGGGAATTGGCTGATGTTGTTGCAGGACCGCTCTCCATCATATTTGGCAAGTCGTGGAGGTCAGGTGAAGCCCTGGGTGACTGGAGGAAGAGTAACATCACCCCTATTTTTAAAAAGGGTAGAAAAGATGACCCAGGGAACTACAGACTAGTGAGCCTCACCTCTGTGCCTGGGAAGATCATGGAGCGCATAGTCATGGAAGTGATGTTAAGGCACATGCAAGATAAAGAGGTGATACTAAGTAGTCAACACGGATTCACTAAGGGCAAATTGTGCCTGACCAATCTGTTGGCCTTCTATGATGGAGTGATTGCAGCAGTTGATGAGGGAAGACC
>VWZO01000741.1:56907-90141 GCA_013396975.1 Bucco capensis
TGGAACTAGATGATCTTTAAGGTCCCTTCCAACCTGGCCATTCTATGATTCTATGAAAGACCATAAGGACATCGGGATTAACCAAGGCATGTCACCCATCAGTGGATTTGAGATGTATGGTCACCATCCACTCCCATCAGTGTTTAGTGATATGAATGATTTGATCTCTGCAGTGAGCTGATGCATCGCTGATGCTGTGCAACTGTTCCTTCCATATGAACTGGCATCAGAGAGTTGCTTAGCCTCTGGCTTATGAGAATCATATTTGCTTCTGCAGTGCAGAAGCTTCAGGTTACAATTTTAAAGCTATTAGGACTAGGCAGCAAGATTTATCTCATAGACAGCTAAGAGTCTAGGCTTTCAACTGATGTAACTATGCAGTATGCTTCATGCATATGCCAAAATTGTTGTATTTAAGAGCTTTGATTGTAAAATGTCTTAAATTCATTACACCTTGAAATATATAGTAGTTCATTTGGATTACGTTTACGGGCTTTAACATTTCAATGACAGCCTCTATATGGGAACTGCAGCAACTTGGCTTTGTAGGTTGAAGAACATGGGGAAGAAAGGACATTTAAAACAAACTTTCAAAAATGTTTTAAGTATAAGTTTTCCCTATAGTATGCCATAAGTCAGCCTCATCCTGCTGAGTGCAAGGAGAAAGGTGCTATAAGTACTCCTCAGAGAAGGAAGGGGTTGTAATGTTGCCCTTTGTGAACAGCTATGCCACCTCCCCACAATAATATGTGAGGGGAGACTCTCTCAGGCTGTGTATATATACAACTTCCTGTATATATATATATGTCCTTTATTTTTATGATTGTTTTTACCTCGGAAAAAAAAGATTCAACAAAATCACAAGGATTTGTAAAAGGAGAGATTTGTAAACGAGTAATGGAATTTGAATTCCATGCCACAGGTAATAGCTGCCTTTTTAAGACAAACCATAGTACTGAGATAGATGGAAAAAAAAAAAAAGAAAAAGTAAAAACCACTTCAGGATGGACTGATGGACTGAATCTATCCTGAGAGCAAGCCTGGGACCTGATGTGCATTACTCCTAGTATTATTCTCAGCTTTCTGCCTCTATAATTGGCATCTTCAGAGATGAAAGAAAAAATTACCTTCATCCTTTTCCACATTATCTGCAGCTGTGACTTAGCTTGCTTCATGTCAGAGAATCATGTCATTGCTCTTTACCAGTTACCATTTTATGTAGCTACAAGTTTCAGAAGTTACATGGTATGGCAGTGGAAGTCTTTCAAGACTAGATTGAAACAAGCAGATGTTCAGTAACAGCCCTATGCATGTCCCTTACCCAAAATTAAAGGGTATTAAATAGATAAGAGGAGCATACTCTTCAGCTGTGTAACTAGCAGCACAGCAAATTCCCAAAGAAGTGGCAGGTGGATTAATTTTTCTCTCCTTCACAACTGGGATTAGTCTGAACACAATAGTGCCTCGATTATAGCAGTGCAGATGAGATGAGAATGGGTAGGATGAGCTCATTAGCCTTCTGGCAGTCATCCTAGGAGAAGGATAACTCTCATTCCAAACCCGGGCAGATGGAGCTCGTTTAGCCCTGTGAGGCCTTCCATCTAAGAGAAGGACACTCTAATAAAACCTATGTCCTAAGGACCTCGCTGCCAGCGTCCAAGCTTGCTAGGCCCTGGCAGATGAACCTTAGGACTAAAGGGTGGGTCCAGCTCTGCACATGCTGTGTCTCACCTAAAAAAAAATCCATAGCGCAGGCTCGAGGGTGCTATCTGCTATCCTCTTTTTATCAGCGTGCTTGGAAAAGGCGCTGATGAGGAGCGTGGATGGAGCCCTCCCTGGATCTTCGTTCGCGAAGCCTAGCCATACATACATATACATAGATGAGATGAGATCAGGCCTGGTAAAGGAGAACCTGAGCACTGGTTTGTTTCCTTGCCTTTCCGTGAAATAACATGTCAAATTGCTTAGATCTGAAAGAATTGACAATGAATCTTCTTGAGGCAAATATAAGGCATTCGCAACAAGAGAAAAGACAAATGTGACAGCAATTAGGGCTCTCCTGCAACCCCTAGGATACGAAGTGACCCAGCACCTGGAGCTGGTGGTTGTGTGACCCCTAACTTTCTGCCCAGTGTGAGAGCTCATGCAGACTAGTGGAATGTCTGAATCCAGATTGCAACCAAACTCTCTAGTTTAAGCTTTCACTTGACTTTGCGGCTGTAAAGCAAGTTCTGTTCCTCATATAAATAAGGTTTAGATATGCTAAGTGGAGCAGTTCTCAGAATGAGGCCCAAATTGCCCTCCAGCTGCCTGTGCCTGAGCAGAGCCTGGTGGTATTTTGCAGCCAGTATACAACCTGACAATGAAGAACTGTGATCTCCCAATACACATGTGAACAAAGAATTAACCTGCAAACCTAATTATGCTGTTTTGTACTAAAGCTGTCCCAGGGAAATAAGATTGATTTCTGAGTATGCAAACTATTAAGCATTATATTCACATTGCTTTCATGTATTTCAGGCAATGTGATGCCTTTTAAAAAGTCAGCATAAAACCAAGCTTACACTGGCAATTGCTTAAAGACTAGGACCTCCTTGTAGAAGTTTCTGTGTCCTCTGTAAAATGATGGCTTCTATAGATTAAGATAAATTTCATAATAAGGTCCTGATGCTTTTAGTTACCTGGTTTTCAGATATTTGAAGTACAATAATAAAAATTCTGAAGAAAAAAGGCTGTTTCCAACAAGATCAATTTTATAGATGTTAAATCTCCAGAAATTTTCATTCCCTTTTATGCATTAGGCCACCACAATTCCTAAAAATATAGTGGCAAATTCTGAAGAAGACTGTGATTCTGGTTAGTTAGTACATAATTTTCAGTATGTCAAATTCATCCTTGGCATAATCCATTTGTTTTCAGGAATTGGGTTTTGTCCATTGTGATGAAAAGCGCAAACATATGCTCTTACTTTTTAAAATAATGGCTAGACAAATGTGCTTTTTGCAATGCTTCCTAATCTGCAGAGGTACCAATACAGAAAGGACATGGATCTGATGGAGCAGGTCCAGAGGAGGGCCACAAAAATGATCAGAGGGCTGGAACACCTCTCCTACGAAGACAGGCTGAGGGAGCTGGGATTGTTCAGCCTGGAGAAGAGAAGACTTCAGGGGGACCTACTCGTGACTTTCCAGTACTTAAAGGGAACTCACAAGAAGGCTGGAGAGGGCCTGTTTGCAAAGGCCTGGAGTGAAAGGACAAGAGGCAATGGTTTTAAATTGGAGAGGAGGAGATTTAAATTGGACATTAGGAAGAAGTTCCTCACCACAAGGGTGGTGGAACACTAGAACAGGTTGCCCAGGGAGGTGGTTGAGGTCCCATCACTGGAGGCATTCAAGGTGAGGCTTGCCAGGGCTCTGGGCAACCTGATCTAGATGGGGATGTCCCTGCCCACTGCAGGGGGTTGGACTAGATGACCTCCAGAGGTCCCTTCCAACCCTAACCATTCTATGATTCTATGATTCTAAGTCTAGAAGTAATGAATAATTGATTTAATGATGCTGAGGAAGATTACACATAACAGATACTTTACAATAGCTTTCAAATGTGTCTACTTGATTTATAGAAACACCACCGCTTCTGTATAAATCCAAGATTACGTGAGAAGGCATCTCTTGTTAATAACACATTCTGTGCATGCACCGTTTGCTAAGATTTCACTTCCTTGCTATCAATGTATGTTTGCTTTTACTTTACCACTTGCTATTTACCATCTCACCACAGGTCCCCAGAGAGCCCAACATGCCATTTTTGGACTGCTCATTTTTGGAAAAGAAGGACAATATGCACCTTCCAGCAAATACATTTTCAAGAAGGCAACATTTCATGAAGAGCTCATTGTAAGCAGCAGTGCTGAGAAGGACTTGGGGATCATGATAGATGAAAAGCTGGATATGAGCCAGCAGTGTATATTCGCAGCCCAGAAGGCCAACCAAATCCTAGGCTGCATCAGGAGAGGCAAGAGCAGCAGGTCTAGGGAGGTGATTCTGCCTCTCTACTCTGCGCTTGTGAGGCCCCATCTGGAGTACTGCATCCAGTTCTGGGCTCCTCAGCATAAAAAAGATGTGGAGCTGTTGGAGCGAGTCCAGAGAAGGCCACAAAGATGATTAAAGGACTGGAGAACCTCCCCTATGAAGACAGGCTGAGACAGTTGGGATTGTTCAGCCTGGAGAAGAGAAGGCTTCGAGGGGATCTTATAGCAGTTTTCCAGTACCTAAGGGGAGATTATAGGACAGAAGGGGAGAGACTTTTTAAGTGGTCAGACTGTGATAGGACAAGGGGGAATGGTTATAAGCTGAAGGAGGGGAAATTTAGATTGGAGATTAGAAGGAAGTTCTTTACCCGGAGAGTGGTTAGGCACTGGAACAGGTTGCCCAGGGAGGGTGTGGATGCCCCATCCCTGGCAGTGTTCAAGGCCAGGCTGGATGCAGCCCTGGGTGACCTGGTCTAGTGATTGGCATCCCTGCTCAGTGCGGGGAGGTTGGAACTAGATGATCTTTAGGGTCCCTTCCAACCTGGCCATTCTATGATTCTATGATTTCGTGTGCACTAGTTGGAGGAGGTGTGTGTATTCCCTGAACATGGGGGCATGGCCTGGAAGACAAGCTTAGCACAGTGTCACAGGTGTGAACAGTACAGGCAGGAGAGCGAGAGGTGAAAGCTGGCTCTGAAAGTCTCTCTCCTGTATACCAGGATCTGGCACCACGTATCTGGGGCTCTGTGAGACTAAGCCCATAAAGAGAGATGCACTCTGTATCCCAAGGGCACTAGGTCTTTTCCAAGAACAAAACTGCTGGGCTGATTCCCATGTCTCTGTGAAACTATACTGAATTCATGGGGCTCTGACAAGAGACGGCCTCAACAGAATAAATACATAACAACTGCTACTGAAATCATTACAAAGAGAAAAAAACCACAAACTAGATAAATTGCATTGTTTGGGTTTGTTGGTTTTGGGAGTTTTTTAGAGACTTTTCTCTTGAGAGAGAAGGGGAGAGAGATCAGAGCTATGTCTTTAATACTTAGAATACGAGTTTCATTACAGGAAAATGCTGTGGAACAGACTAGAAAGTGACTTTCATAGAGGGCTTTTTCCCCCCTCCAAGTAATCCTATAGAATTTAAGAAGAATCTTCCACAAAATCCAGTGAAAAGGTTAATAGAATGAATAAGATTAGTTGTTAAAAGTTATAGAGTATTAAAAGAAAATAAAACTATATAAATTATATGTCCATACTTGTTTTTTAACTCTTTTTTTCAGCTAACCAATAGAAAATCTATCAGTACGGTTAGTTTTCCATTGGGACTTGCTGCTTGGAATGGTGCAAGTGAAAGAAGAGATGCATTTAAGTACAGCAGTAAATTGATGCCAATTGAGTGTATGCTAAAGGATGCTCTTATTTTCTCATAAGCAACTGGACAGTAGCACAAGTGTATGTGAGAGAGGAATTTTTGTCAATGGGGTTATTTTGATACCTAATTCAACAGAATAATTATTCTTGTTTACACATAATTAAAATGTAGATTTTGCACATTTCTTTAAGAAACACAAATGATGTTCCTTTCCACATACTGTTTTGTAGTTAAAGAGGCAAACAAGTAGAACATCTGAATGTGCATTGAGGCACAGATCCCTGTCCTTTTGATGTCAATGTACATTTTCCCGTGGCTTCAGTAGTGGAAGGCTGACAAGGAAAAAACACAGCCAACATGCCTGAAGAGCTATATCCACTCACTCATGACCCATTTATTTCCAGATGCACTGAGCTCAGCAGAGTCTGCACTCAGACCATGGACAGACTGGCTCAGCGAACAAAAGCTGCCAAAAAACATTTTGCATTGGTATATGTCAAAAAGATGGGAAGCTAAAATTTATCAGACATTGTCTCAAGAAAGGCAGACAGAATAAATCACTCGTGTTTGGATTGATAAGCACAGAAGCCCTCAGCCTAAAGAGTAATTTTCCATCAAGTTATTAGCACCAGAAAAAGGTGTTAGGATAAAAGTCCCTCCTCATTCAGGGGGGTTGGACTAGATGACCTCCAGAGGTCCCTTCCAACCCAAGCCATTCTATGATTCTATGATTCATAACTGTAGCCACTATGAAGCTAAAAATGCATGAAAAAGAAAACAAGTTATTGGGACTGGATTGAATGGAAAAGATATTTACTTCATGGTAATGTCACTTCTCCTTTCTCATACATTGCAGAACCTACAGGCTGGGAACTGTGTCCTTCAGCGTATAAGATAGTACAGAAGAACATAAAAGCAAACCTTACTCACTGCTAGAAGTATTTTTTGTGTCATCTGGGAAAGCTGAATTTCTCTTTGAGTGGCCTTACTCTGGTAACAAGAAAAGACAGTTAACATTTATTCATATGTTGTACTGATTAGGAAATATCTCTACAAACACAAGTTACTTAGAAACAGCAAATCTGAAACAGGAGAAAACACCAAGAGAAAAACAAGCTGTAAATACATTTCAAAAGTGTGGGTTTTTTTCTTTTTCTTTTCTTGACTAGCACCATCTGTACACAATAAAGTATGAACATAAATGTTTGGATAACAAAGATTTGCAAGGCACTTAAACAGTTTTTCTGGATAGGTTTTATTTTAATGAACCTCTAAATGGAAGTCCTACAACCACTTTTCCTCCTCCCTCGGCTAATGTAGGGAAAGAAGTGTCTTCTGCCAGTAGTTCTTATTTACAGACATGTCCTTAAAGGTTCCTCAAAGTGCTCTTTTAGACTAAGAGAATCAACAACCTTATAGCTCCATTTTCCATTCTCATCTTGCATTTTTTAAAATTACTCTTCTGTATACTACAGCCAATCTCTCATACACACAGTTGAGACTTGACTCCAACCTTCATACTCATTCTGTGGTCTTTGGGATGTTATTCAGAAGGTAAAAGGAAGATGGCAGAGATGAATATTTAAATTCTTTTGAGGTTCGTACTTTATCGGCATCTAGAGGTGATGTCAAAACAGGTGATCATCATGAGATGGGCCTTGCAGAAGTTAACACGGTTTTCTAAACGCTCAGTCACACATTCCAGGGCTTCCAGGTATTCCAGAGAATCCAGCTCAAATACTTGCTCCAGGTCAACTGCGGGAAAGAAAATATACAGATAGGAAAAGCATACAAAATCCATTGCTGGTTGGTGGGAGAGACAGAGCAAATTTAAGTATTCAAACCCATCAGTACTGTATACATTTTCTCTGGCTTGCTGCTGTCATTGAAAATTGCCTTTTCTGTTTAATGGCTATTAAAGTGGTGCAGTGGCTTGCTGATAGTGAAAAATTCTGTTAAGATTGCATTGGATGCTTTCTTGAGTGATATGTTCTGCCATCCTCTCCAGAACGGCAGATGCCTTTTGCCACGCTCCAACATCCTTAAGAAAATGTTGAATGCTAAGCATGTACTGACTTTTCCACACATTTTGCTGACCAGAAAGAGATTTAAATAGGTCCCAGGTAGACAAAACTTTCGAGAATTCAGAACTCAGAGTTAGAAACCAACATCCAACCTCCTTGCTCCTCACACCTCTCCCTAGTCCATGTGACTCTTACTAGACCCCTCAAGAGTGGCAAGGTCGTCATTGTCATCGTCATGGCTAGGCTTCGCGAATGAGGATCCAGGGAGGGCTCCACCCACGCTCCTCATCAGCGCCTTTTACAAGCNAGTGGCAAGGTAAGGCATACACATTAATCAGTGGAACATAGGTGCCCGTATGTTGTCAGCGACCAGCTGACAGCAGCTTCTGTGGAAGCTGACCATAAGACGCATTGTCTGAGCTAGTACTTCCCATCTTATCTGGTCCCTGTGGTTTCTGCCACCATTGAGGCTTTCTGCTTTTATCACACTGGAATCAGAAGTAAATGCATCACACAGTAAGTGGACGGCACTGCTTTTTACTTCTCTTCCTTATTAGCATTCTTTTAACATATACTATGGCTGTTTTGCAAGAGGTACCAATTTAGCATTAATCTACCTATCAAAGGAAGAGTTAGGATGCTTTAAGAGAACACACCAGTCAAACTCCTTTTGCCATCTGCAATTATCCTAAATAAATTAGATACTTTCCTTTCCTAGAACTCTTTGATATGAACTCATCTGCTTGCTAATGCTAAAAATTATTGTACAATTGCTGTAGTACTCTATATTTTTTTCCTTTGAGGTGTTGAGGTCCTTCTTCATTTGAATGTGAATGCTCTTAAAGCTTTCTGAAGTTTACACATATATAATAATAAAAAATGGACCAAATTCTTTTATTATGTAAACCCATTGGTGTCAAGGGACAAGCTTGCTCCACAGTGTTATTCTGTGGTAGAAAAACAGATTTATAATATTGCTCATATGTCTGAGTGATCTGAGGCCAGTAAAAAAAAAAATATCTTCTTTTCAGGAGCTGTGGACTGAAACATGTGAACTTTAATCTACCAATGGCAATATTCAAGACTACAATGTTGTACCACGTCAACGTTCAGCTCTCAAGCAAAAAAGATTGTTCTGTTCTACTGTCAATATTTAGTAAGAATTATAGGGACTAGTTCTAGAATCATGGTCAACCTAAAACTTGCCTTTAGGTTATATGTTGGTTCATTTTAGTTTACAAACACATCTCATTCTTAGCAAACATTTCTGCTCCCCTCTGCCCCCCCTCCTAGTAAAATAAACCTAAGAACACCTGTGAGTCCACACAGTAAAATGATGTCCTTACATTCACTGAGCCATTTATTAGGATCCAGCATCAGGTATTGTTTGGTCACCTCCAGTTCTCTCATTAACCACTCATACTTGGCCTTGACCTCAGCAATTCTCTGCTGGCGATGCTCCAGGATTTTCAGCTTGGCATTGAAACATATCACCTCCTGCCAACCAGGAAAAGAAGCAGAGAAGCAATACGTAAAGAGGAGAAAGAATACCCAGATCCATTCAGTCAAACAATCTTCCAATCAATAACACAGACAATGAGTCATTTACTCTGGAAACATATGAATAACTGCATGAAATTATCCATCATCTGTTTCATTTTTAATGGTTTTGTTTGGTTTAGATATTTTCCATCAGTGAGCTTTGGAGACTTTGCAATTATACTTAATAATAAACCATAATAATTAATAACAGGCAGCCTTTTGAAATCAGATTAACTGTAGCAAAATATTTCTGTTTTTTATCACTAGAAGTTTGGCTAAGAAAAATCTAAGCTCTTGGGAGAAGAAAATCCATGGCTTGCTGTATTAAAATCTTAAATACATCTCTGTGCTTGGCACATGGGAAATGCAGTAGTCATATTATAAAACAAGAGAATTAGTAGCAATATCAAATTTAAAACATCCTTAAACAAGAAATCTGTGGTGAAAAACTGTAGTAATCACGATCATTAATAAAGAAGGCATATTTTCTGTAAAGATATGCAGCACAGTAACAGCACAGTGTGCAGTGCTATCTGGAGACACCCAGTCTGGTCTCACATGACTTCTGAGGGGTGTCAATCTCCAGGAGGTGCAGTAAGTGAGCCCATGGTGGGGGCTGCATTCTCAATACCAGAACTATCCTCCTTCAAGCCTTTGTTAAAGTCTCAACACTGTAAATTTGGAGGCCATGGGTTGGCAGGAATAATTTTGTTAGAGAGAAGACATTATCCTGAAAACAAAACAATTTAAGCACTTGAGGCACCATTGTTGCCTTGAAAGGTAGACGTGACAAGATGCTGGAGTAAAGGAACCATCAAAACTCTAACCAAGGGGAAAAAATGCAAGGTATTGATGTCTCTTAGCTGCTATGGAAGAAGACTTCACTTGAGTCATAGCTGCTCTTAAATCACGCAATAGGTTTTGCTGCTTGTTGAATTAACCATATATAATATTACATATTTCTTACTGCATTATCTGAATTCCCCAATCCCCCTCTTACACACTCCAGGAGGAGGGACATAGATTGCATGGATTGCACTCACCTTGCTGTCCACGCCTCGTCGCCGCTGGAGCCTCTCCACATCATCTATCTCATAGACTTTGATCTCAAAGGGCTCCCCTAGCCCCCTCTGCCCACTTCGCAGGGGCCCATCCACCCAGCGGACGCCAGGGTTGTTGGCAGGCTTCCTTGCTGGGGAAGAAGTGTCAAGCGATAAAGCTGGAATAAGCCTCCTCCTCTGTGAACCTGCAAATACAAAAGTGCCATTTCATGTTAGCACAGTCATTGAATCTTCCTTCTGCCGCATCTGCAGAGATGTCTACAAACCATATATACTCAGCCTTCTTATGCACAGAATAAATCAGAGCAAAAACCCAGGGAGGTCATGGAAGTTGGGGTGTGTGGTGGGTTGACCTGGGCCGAGTGCCAGGTACCCACCAAGGTTCTCTATCACATTCTCACCCCACACCTCCCACAGCACAACAAGAGGGAGAGAACGGATGGAAACAGCCCGTGGGTTTTAGTAAAGGCAGTTTAATAAGCAAAATAAAGAAAGGCAAAGCCACGCGCGTGAAGCAAAGCAAAGCAAAATTGAGCTTTAGTCTCTACTTCCCATAATAGGCAATGTCTGGCCCTTTCCCAGGAAGCAGGGCTCCGGAACGCGTAGTGGTTGCTTGGGGGGCAGACGTCTTCTTCCCGCCCCCTTCCTTCCCCCCCTCTGCCCTTTATCCCTGAGCTGATGTCATATGGTATGGAATAGCTCTTTGGTCAGTTTGGGTCAGCTGTCTTGATTACATCCCTTCCCAGGATCTTGTCCACCCCGTTGCTTTGGTGTTATGCCAGCCTTGAAGTAGTCACAACATCACATGTTATCTTCAATCTGAGGCACAGCGTTTCTGAATACTGTATGGGGACATTAACTCCATCTCAGCCAAACCCAATACAGGGTGAGATGTAGACGTGATGTACTGTACCTGCTCACCATAAGTAAGATCCTCACATGTTCCTCAGTGCCTGACTCCAGGATTTGATCCTCAGTGGTCACATGTACACTAACCTTTCTAGAGCTTGTGACTGCTTCTGTTTGCTCACGTCTTGGTGTGTATTCCTATGCCAATGAAGGACCAGAGCAGCAGGTTGGAACTGGTCTAGCTTTGCTTTCCCATTTCTTTAGTGGTACAGGCAGATGGGTTAGTCGCTGTGTCTGCTTCAATACCAGTTCATGCACACCCACCCTGCTTTATATTACTAACACAGTGGATGGGAGCACTGCAATAGCTGATAATGTACCACAGCTGATAAAAGCCTGTGGTATATGGAAAGCATCTGCCATGTGAATTGCCTAAGGTAAAGCAAGGGAGAAAAAATACATCACTGGCCTGATAGCAGTGGTAAGGAAGTTGAGTATATGATTTTTTGGGAGAAAGAACAGGCACACACAAAAAGGAAAAACAACAGGTTACATTTCCTTTCTTGGTGTAGTACAGTCAGAGTAATGGCTGCATTTAAAAAAAATAATACAAAAACCAAACAAACAAATCCAACCAGCCAGCCAAAAAAGTTTTGTAGCTGACAACTCCGTCAGTGTCTCCCCTACAGGACAGCAGGAATATAAGGGATGGGAGAAATAAAGAACAAAAGCTGGAACCAGCAAGTTTGAATGAAAAAAATAACTCTCTTCTCTGCAAGAACAAAACTGATGCCAGCAGGGAAGGGATACAGAATGATCATTTTGATTTCATTTTAAAATCAAAATAAAAATCACTTAGAGGAATCTCCAGCACCACATTCATTAAAACTGGAATGTAAATAGCTTCAACATATCAGCCAACTTGGTGTTTCAGTAGAAGCCAACCCTCTTCTCCCCCCCCCCCAAAAAAATAGCTATTGAATACCTAGATTTGCAACAAAGTATTGACTACTTTCATTCATGGGCATCTGTTTCTCTGCTGACTTTGCAAACTATTACATCGTAACCCATTGATTTCTGAGTAGAGCAGCCTGTGCTGGAATCCAGCAGTTAGTAACCAGCTGTTAACCTGTAACCACTTGCTCTAAAATGGATGAGAATGGTCTATCTTGCTGTTTACCTGGAAAGCCTAGGCTACAGAGCTTTGATCTGAAAGCACCTAAGATGTATGGCTAGGCTTCGCGAACGAAGANAAGATAACTATGCAAGAAAAGGAGAGTACAGCCAAGGTGGATAGACAGAGAGATCTACAAGCCCCTTTCTACCAAACAGAGACCTGCACTGCCCATCCAGTGACAGCTATGATAGTTGTATTTACTACTCAAATGGCAGCCCAGTGAAAAAGCCCATACCAGAAAAAATTAAGCTGCACAAATACCAGCAAGTAGGAGTTACTATAGACCTGTGGTACCAGTCTCACTTGACAACCCAAACTCCTGTCATCACCACTATGTTATCCTAAAAGACACTTATTGAACACTGTTAATATTAGCAATTGATATTAGACAGCTCTAAATCAAGTATTGTCACCCAGAGTTAAATTTCCTTGAGTTACACATCATACTTCACCATTTTTCATCACCTACCAAGTATTTCCAGGTCCTTGAATGAAAGCAATCCTGCAAATTGGTTTGCCTGAAGCATGAAACTCCCACACAATTTTTTCCAAGAGATTCCTCTCATATACTACAGGGACGTTACCCCCCTCTACTGTATGTATATCTGTATGAACATGAGCATTCACTTACCTTGAATGCATTTCAGTTACTCTCTAGATTAAACTGCATGATCAAGAGAAGAATCAGATGTTGATAAAAGGAAAAGCAATATAAGCATTTTTAATAGTACCATAGCTACAAAGTGACAGTGATGAGCAAGACACAGCTTGTGAAGAACTCAACAAATTGCCATTCTAAGGATGACTCTTGTCAGTGATGCTACAGAAAGGCAACCAAATGGTGAGAGCAGCTACAGACTTGAAGGGAGGTAAAACAGAGTCAGGGACTATTAAATTTTGTTGCATGCAGGGAGACATCAGTCCCTCCCGGGACCCTCCTTTTGCTTAGATGTGCAGGGCACTGAGTATATCCTTAGTGCAACTCAAGACCAAAAGGATTTAGACATTAAATAATTTTAAAAATAACTTCCAGGCTTTTGATCATGCCATCTCACAGGAGCAGTCTTTAAAGTTTTGTCTGAGTGTAAAAGCAGTCTCTTTCCTATCTTTGCTGCTCATCAACCTTCAGAGCCAGCAACAGTTAAAAGCATCATGTCTGACCTCCTGTGTAATGCAGCCAACTGCTGCTAGTTCTTTTTACTTTGTGTCATGTATTGATGATCACATCTCCATTCATGCCACACCTACTGACTAGCTCTAGCATTTCATGGAAGCAGCTGAGCAGAATAGAAATTCCTTCTGTCCAGCTCTCCTATGCATGGCTGAACTATGAGTAAGCTAGTGCCCTTTTCTGTGATGTTTTATTTTCTTCCCTTTCTTCTTCCCTCTTTCTTTTTTCCCAGCTGTGTCTGTTAACACCACCTTCTCGTGTAAACGGAAGCTTTTAAACCATCCCTGCTGGAACAACCACCTCTCTGACTAAAGCCAAAGCCCAGGTCTGAAACACTCTGAGAATACAGGATGGTGGCTAATTCACCTGGCCATGAGAAGACCAATTGCTCTTATTTGGTGTAAAGCAAAACATGTCACTGGGGTATGAATTACAGTGATGATGGTAAAATGTTTTTGCATTTAGTTCCCATTCATATTCATTTGGCTCGATTAGAAACAGAAGCCTGTGGTCTAGCAGGAGGGCTTCAACCTGAGGCTTCTGTTAAGAGTGCTTATCCCTCAGAGAAGAGGCGCTGGAGACTACAGTAGTGGCAGGAGCGATGCTAACATGAGGTCATTATGTTTTTCTAGCCAGAGCTCATGCGTGGTAGCCCGTGGGTTGTTACTAGGAAGTGAGGTTGCCAGCTCTGAGCACACTGGGGCTCATGTTAGCAGGAGCTTCTTTGGGATGTCAGTGCTGTTGGCACAGGTCTCCCTGCCCCACTGCAGCAGGTATGTCTGCATGTGAGGCAGAAAAGAAAGAGGGATGTCTTTTTATTTGAGCCTTGAATTCTGACTCAGGATGATTTATCTGAAGTTTAAAATGTGTTGGAGAGAGCTGAAATGAATGACCTGCATCTTTGCAGTGAGGCAAAACTGAATATAGTATATTATAAACATGCGCTGATTAATAGTCTGCCTATTATTAGCCCAGGTACAGAAAAAACAGTGTCTTTTGACAGGAGACTCCTGCCATTGACTTCTCCATTTAACCTCTGTTTTCTCTGATTTCAACTTAATTTGGATCAGTAAGGAGATATAGCCATAGTAGAGCTTCAGGGTGTCACACAGCAGCTGACAGCTTGCTCATCCATACCACATGCAGACAAGACAATCAAATTGTTAAAATGAATACAGTTTTCCATTTACATATAAAATAACCATTTGAAGTCCCAAATTTATCGAGAGCACTTGATAGGGTTAGGATCTCATAAATTTTGACTGTATGATAAATAAAATGCTTTGTAAAAATTGCACCACTTGTCTATGTCCCCACACATTTTATGAAGACAGTGGGCATCTCGGGAGCTCAGCAGGAACAGCTCTTGCCGGGTCCCTCCTAGCTCTGCCCCATCAGCTGGGATTGGGAGCATATGCTCCCTACCCAGAACCTCAGTGAACTACCTAATCTTCCCATCATCTCAATGGGATTAATTTCTCCATTAAAAAAATAAATTTATACCAAATGCATATCTGAAGTAAATTCTGTAAGCTGAAGCCAGGACAGAATGACACTTTCATTAATGACTGTATAGCATGTAAAGCAACTTGGCATTTGCTAAATGTCTTGGAGTATATGTTTTTCACTTAGTTTGAATTTATCCACACTCATAATAACCCCTTTTGAGTCTAGCTTGAGTATGAATAATCAGACTATGAAACAGCCCTGAAAACACACAGAATGCAAGATTCAAAGCAGCAACAGATATGTTGCTCTACCTGGAGGTTAAGGTTTGGCCAGGTTATAATTAAGGCAAAGGGAGCAACACACTAGTGAAGGTGTGTGGTGTGAAAGCAGATTTGACTGAAGAGTGGCACTGAAGCTACAACATACTTCAGCAAAGACAAGCCCAGAGAAGCCTTAGGGTATTAGAAACACAGACCAAACCATCTAGGTATGCAAGGATAACTTTAAGAAGACTAACTAACCTCAGCAAAATTGCCCAACTGCATAAGGATGTGTGTTTACAAAAGTATGTGTTGACCAAGGCAGAAAATGAGATCTGGTTTTGCTTAAGTATTGCATATTTTGGAGTGTTCCTCTTATACAGCTTTCCAAGCACACGCTCCAGACTGAGCATCTTTTCTGTGTAAAAGGTAAATGCAAATAGTATAAATACAAAACCTTCATGAAAACAAGTCTGATGCATATCTCATCAAAGCAGACTACATCTGAATGGGATGCAAAACTGTTGTCCTAGAAATTTCAAGGTGTTTCAAACAGAAAATGAAACTGTAACTTGATATACCATAATCCAGAAATTTATAGTGTATACTCAAAGGCAGGATGTGGAGCTAAAGCCATTCCTCACTGCACTTAATGTTATGGCATATAAAATTGCCTTTCTGTATAAAACCTGTATTTCAGCATTTTGTTTTTTCTCATGAGACAGTCCATCCAAACTCAAGGTGATTTCAGAAACCGATTCAGGCTAAGTAAAGCAGTACCCCTAATCTCCCACTACTGCTTCTGTGGCTTCATTTCCAAGAAATATTGTTCTTCCAGTAGCAATATCAACCTCAAATGTAGCCTCAAACTGTTTACTTACTAGTAAAGATTATGTGTCCTGTTCCTGCTGCTGCTCTTCACTGTCTGACAATGGGGCTCCTGCTTTGTTTGGGTTGCAAACACAATGCTGACTTCTGTGCTCATTCCCATTTCCTAATGGGATCTGCCCTCATGGGCAACTGTCCATGACTAAACCAACTCCTCCCCATTCCTCTGACCTCCTTTCTCCTAGTTTATTTTAAAGTGCACTTTCCCCAGTGCAAAGCACGTAGCTATTCACTGCTTGGATTTTCACATGGTTTGTGCAGTTCCCCTCCTGATTACTAAAGACACTGCTAATGCTTTCAAGTGGAAGGTCCCTCTGATGGTATAGAGACTTCACCAGAAGTATTTAGGATGCCCATTTTGAGGTCAGTACTACAAACACCGAAGAATTCAGGCATCTATTGTCAGAAAATCTAAAGAGCATTTGCTCATTCTGGCCACTCAGATTATGTAGGAAGGAGGACCGTGCTGCACCTGAATATCTAGAATAGGAAACACTGATATAATTCAGAAGAAAATCTTCTATGTCTACCACCCTTTAAAAAAATTCAGGCCATATTCTGTGTTGATTTATATGTAATCCTGTTGTTGTGAATCAATAAGAAGTACAAGGACACTTGAGGCTAGAAACCACTGCTTGTTATACATAGGAATAAAGCAACCCTTGTTTATAATCATAGAATCATAGAACAGTTACAGCTGGAAGAGACCTTGAAGATCATTGAGTCCAGCCTTTGTCCTAGCCCTATCACCCCACTAAATGATGCCCCCCAATGCAACATCCAGCCGTCTCTTAAACACCTCCAGGGACGGTGACTTAACCACCTCCCTGGGCAGCCTGTTCCAATGGCTGACAAACCATTCAGTAAAGAAATTCCTCCTAATGTCCAGCCTGAACCTCCCCTGGCACAGTTTCCATCCATTTCCCCTTGTCCTATCACTCTCTACCAGGGAGAACAGATCAATTCTCGCTTCTCTACAACCTCCCTTCAGGTAGTTATAGAGAGCAATGAGGTCTCCCCTCAGTCTCCTCTTTTTCAGACTAAATAATCTTTCATTCATACCTATAACTAGATATGTTGCTTCTGTAGTGGTATAAGGAACATGCTGAGATACAGCCTACTCCTAATTTTTCCTTACTTTTCCAGATAATTTCTTAACTTTGCTTCCTGAATTGCTGTATCACTTTAAAAGCAGTTTTTCAGGGCTGTTTAGAGCTGGTGAATGAATACTGCTGAAACCAGATCAGGAAGCAGCCCTCCTGCAGTGTGGCAGGTTGACAGGTAATAAAGATGTATGGCTAGGCTTCACGAATGAAGATCCAGGGAGGGCTCCATCCACGCTCCTCCTCAGTGCCTTTTCCAAGTGCNTAAAGATGCTCCCCAGAAGAAGCACATCACAGGAGATGAGTTTTCAGCACCCATGATCCCTAGCAAAAAATGACTAGAGTCTCCTCTATATATCTCACTTAACACTGGATTTTGATTTAACAGATATTTGTCAGCATTGTGGCATTATTGAAAGAGCTGGGTATTGTTACTACAGTGTTGCATTAAATAGCTGCACCAGTTGTTTGGACAGAAAAAGCAGAAGTTGGATGGGGAAGGGGCTCTGCATCTAGAGCATTAGCTCCCAACAGCACAATGGTGGAGGCATTCCAGTGAGCTAACTCTGTGGCAGTGTCAGGAACAGGTTTTATTTACACCCAGTATAATGGTGCACAACTCAGTCATGCATGTTACATAGAGCCTTCACCGTGCACAATAGCGTACTGCCATTTGTTCTATTAAATCATTCCTATGTTCATGTGGCTGAAAGCTCAGTGCTGGCATGCAGTAGTCAAGCGTGTAAAAAATGATTACTCTGATCCCTTTCAACACAGATTTGCCGCATGAAATGGCCTAGCTTTGACCTGGGAAAATCAATGCTGTTCTTTTAATGAACAAAAAATACTTGGAGCTGAAGCCTGCATCTCCCCTCCTTCTGCTCCCCCTGGGGTTGTCCAGCCATCAGTCATGTGCAAAAAGTAGTCACTTGCATGCAAACAGCTTTTTCCTGTATAATTCTAAACATCCTTTGTCACGGTAAAGGTATAATGCAGGATATCAATTAGCTACCATCACTTGTAAGAAAGTTAAAGTAGAAATGCTAGAAATGGCCTAAGGTTTTGTGATAAAAAAGGCAATTTTCAGCTCCTAACACTATGCCTTAGGAAGTCTTAACATGAACCAAATTCCTTTTCACTTGGATTCAACAAATGCTCTGACTCTTCCTGTTGGTGTTTTGTTTCATCATCATTATTTTGGCCACATTTCAAAACGTGATGCTTTGCAATATTGGTTGAAGATGGACCTTCATAATTTACAGTCTGCAGATTCAACCTCTGGCTTTTTCTGCTGCTTTCATAGGCAGAGCTAAGTGCTTCCAGAGAGTATGTTCAAATACAGTTTTCAGGGTTTTCCAGGAAAGCCTTTTCCTACTAAATCTCCATCTTTTTTCATCAGTGAAACCTGGTAAGACAGGGGAATGGACTCTTAATTGTTGAGAAATACTGTAATGTCTTAACAGTCTGTCTTTTTCTTAAAGTGCTCAAAATCATGTAGCAATACGCTCTGCTTTGGTAGTGAAACTTAGCACTGAGAAAGAGCTGCAGGTAGCCATGAAACTTTACTGCAAAAGTCATAAAATGCTGCAGCAGGAATCTTTAATTATCTATGGTCAGAAGATTAAAATGTGCTCAAACACACACACACATACACACACTTCAATCCTACCCTGGACTGACAAATGCGGAGATACACAACTCCAACTCAGGGCATAGGTTTAAACTTGAGGATGTCAGCATTTGTAAACCTTAATTTTCCCTTAGTCTTGTTTCTACTTGACCTTACTTTTAATAGCATCCCTTAGATTTTTGTTTTCTGATATTCACTTTGTTAGGACTGCTGCACACTTGCTTCTCCCCTATGTGTGCTTGGGCCACAAAGTGCTGCCCCAAGTGTTTCAACCTGCCAGCACTAGCCTCAGCACCAGTAAAGCTCAGATTTAGTTCCAAGAAAACCTCAACTAGAGAACTCAAATGAGACACACTCCTCAGCAGAGGTCTGTCCCACCTTGGCAGAGCACTGCAAGCAGTGACAGACTGCAGTCCTTAGGTCTAATTTAATGTGGCATGGGATGGAGACTCTTAGCCACCAAACCCTATTCCAAAAGGGAACAGGAAAGAAAACAGCCTCAAGAAGATCTCTGTGGTCTCTATGAAAAAGCTCATCTATGATGAACTGTATCAGAGCTCATCCTGTTCTGCTGTCCACAGGGAAGGTGTCCTTACAGACAGCTCTGAAACATTATAAGGGACAGGAACCAGTAAATAAAATCTCTAGGAAGTGTGGTAAAAGGCAGAAACAAGGCATTTATGCATGTCCTGGAATGATTAAAATTTAAGAGTGTACGTCATGTTCCCTTTTGAACTTTTGAGTTTGGACGTGGACACAGTTTCTTTAAGGACTCAGTAGTTGAACTTCCCCCCGCCCAAAAGAATTTGCCAGGAGGAGCCGAGAAGCTGATAAGGAAGAGAGAATTGAAACCCCGCACCTGCGCAGTTGTAAACCATCATCGTGGTGTCTCTGCACGGGGGGGTCGAGGGCTGTGACCCTAAGACATCATTCAAGAGAGACAACAAACAGCAAATCACGGACTGCGCAGAGGGATAATGTATTTTTTGTGTATATAAGAGGGAAGTGAGAATTCCTCTTCCTGTTTCCTGCTTCCTGCTTCCTGCTTCTTGCTTTCTCTCGGATCGGCTGTGTGCTCGGAAGTCGGCCTTTTTCCCTCTGGCATTCTTGAAATTCCTCTGGATGTTCTTGAAGGTAGAGAGGGAGTGATAAGGGGGGAGGAGGTGTTTGATTTGAAACCTGCCGACTTTGTGCCGGCAGGACAGACATTGATGATTTATGGTAGGGAAAAAGGGCCGAATCCATCTTTGAACTAACCATCTTATCTTTCTTTATTGCTTATCTCTTTCATATTGTTGTACCATTTAAATTTAGATAAAGCTATTCTTAGAAATTCACTGTGTGCGTGCCTGATGCTTTTTATCTTTTATTGCTGTCCCCGAACACAGCCAGTCTAGTGAGGGCTGTGGGGAGAGGGGGGCCTTGGAGACCCTTTCTCAAAAGATTGTTCTTTTGACCCTAGCTTCCGGTCAAACCAGGACAGTGCACATTACATGACAATGCAAACAGGAACCAGCCTTACTGGGTAAATCTCATTAGAACATGGGCTCTTGCTTTGCTGTTAGCTCACAGCAGGTAGGAGTTGGAGTTGTCACCAAAGCTGCATATCTGAAACCATCCAGTCGTGTTCTGCATTGGGAAGTATTTTAAAGTAATGCCTATATACATTAAAACTAAACTAGGGAAAATATGCTAAAATCAAAGCAGAAGAGCAAAAAGCAGGTAGGTAACACTTCTGGTCTAAGGACCCTGCTGTAACTTTTTCTCAAAACACCATTAACTAGTTTTATGAGCTGGTAATCAGAGAACACAGGTTGCCAAGGTGATACAGCAAACCAGCAGGACACCAGAAAATACAACATAGATTTTGCAAGTCCTAATCTGCCAGTCTTACCATTGTCTTTCCATGGAGCAGCAGTGGGCCATTGAACTTGAAAATTCTGAAGAATTAAAAAATAATATATCATTGGTGCCAGTGACTACCACACAAATTATGCCCTAACATCTCAGTCCCCTGCTCAAGACAGTTCTGCCTACCCAAGAAAGAGGAGATTAGAGCCAGAGTGAGAAATATGGTTGAGGTGCCAATTCTTTCTTACAGGGAAAAGCTAATGGAGTGAGCAAAGAAATCAGAGAAAATTGTTACACAGATGGTTGTGGGCAAAAAGGGAGGAAGGACCTGCCTCAAAAAGAAAAATAACAAATTGAAACCCTCTCCACTGTTCAGCAAGGGCAGAGGAGGATGTGTGGCCAAGTCAGTTGGGCTTGAGGCTAGGAGTCAAGGGTGCCTGTAATTTAACCCTGGTCTGGCTTTCACTTGGTTGAAGACATTGGGCAAGTCTGTCTTCATTTCTTCATCTGTAAAACAGATTCTGGGATAATACTTACTTACACCACAGGGTGGATTAAAAAGCAGCTGTAGAAAGCTTTGAAATGTACAGCCATAGATCAGGGCTAAATAGCTCTGTTTATGCCATAAGCAGTCACTTTGGGGCAATATATGTTGACATGATGTTATAGGACCAATGCTAAATGCTGGAAAGATGTGAATGTTCATTAAATTGATAGGTTAGCTGCAGGAGGAAGGCTTTTGTGCTTTATGATGTAAACACATGATTTTTCAATAGGTATCAGAATGCAAGTGTATTTGGTTTTGGTTTTGTTGTTGTGTTGTTTTTTTTTCCTTTAATTTTGTGCATATAATACTGGTCTGTCTGTCTGTGAACTGTATAGGCACACAGGCAGACACCAACATTTAACCTAAGGCTAACACCAAAGGATATGAACTAGCTTTATATTTCAAAAGCTGTCAATGTAGCTCTGACACTTGTATCACATCCAGGGCAAAAGCACCTACACACACAAATAATGCACTTAAGAGCAGTGAAAGACAAGATCCTAATCTCAAGAAAAAAATGATATCTCTCCAATGTGTCAGAACTTTAATTGTGAGATCTGACAGGGTTGCTGGTGATTCTCTTAAAGACTCTTTATAGCTCCTTTTACAGGGGCCTTGGGCTGATTCACGTTGATCGCGTCTGACAGCTAGCATTTCTGTTAATAAAAATCATAAATAAAGTGGACAAGGTTGCCTGACCTGAAATGAGCATATCTATAGTGCCATATCCATTACAGCACAGTGGATCTGTGACTGCAAATTAGGAAAGGTCCAAAGCTCTTGACACTATGTATTAAAAGAATATCTGTCTTTTAAGAGCTCAGAACCTTTGTCTAAAATCTTTTTCATTAAAATGTGTTCCTTAGGAGAGAATATTCACAGTACAACAGAGCTATAGAAAGGAGATATTAGAGGATAAAATATCTTCAAACTTTGCATTTCTTTTTATTTATTATGCAATAAAAATATGTTTGTGAACAGCTTTATTCTCCCTTACATCTCAGCTCCTGCTTCACGTTCTACTACACTGAAGTAATAATCCTGGGTTTATGTCATCATAAATCTGCTGACTTGTGAAATATTATACCATTATTGAACACATCAAAACAGAATTATGATTTCAGTGCTGCAGGACTGAATGCAAACAGCAACTGGGTTATAAGAAAGTGAAGTGATGGAAGGTATTAAAGGCTGGGTTTTTTTTTAATTTGTATAAACTCTGGTTCTACTTATACACAAATACAATTAATTCAAAACAATACAGGAATTACGTGCTGATACGGAAAATCGGTCTTGAAAGTAAAGTATCTGAGATGATACACTGAGCATCTCTTCACACCAGCTGCATTACAAGAGAAACTTTGTAAATTACTTTGAGGAAGGTCAACGTGCCAGGCTACACCAAGCCCACTGGGGAAGGCAACTTCCACTGAGAAATCTACACCTCAGAGATTCAAGTCCAGCACTAGGTAGATATCTGCAACATCGATGAGCAAGGAGAGAGGAACTAACTCACACAAGAAATTAGATTAAAGAGATTAAACTGCTGGCTAGCCAAAAAGCCATACTTGGTGAAGAAGACAGGTCAGATGTTAGACAGCATTAAAAAAGCATCAAAGCTTATTCTTCCCATGTTCCCTGATACGGAAAGGTTCCTGCTCACCCCCTTGCTCATTGCCTCTGCATACCTGCACAGGGCAACAAACCAGTGTCACTGCTCTGCCAGGTAGGCTCAAGGCTGGCTAGACCATGGAAAAGCTCCTTCTCTCCAAGTGTGTCTTCCAGACTGCTACAAGAGCAATCTGAAACCTGTGTCTCAAACAGTCCTCCCTTCATAACTCCCTTGTCATGGTCACTGACACAATGTCCAGTCCTGCACAGGCATTATTGAAAGTGAAAGCTGTGAGGCAAAATATAACCTTAGTATAAAGTACAACACACAGACCTGAAGCTTTTCTGTAATTACAATGTTTTTCTCACTTGTATCTCCAGCCTTGTCCAGCCTCCAATCTACTATCAAAGCAGAGAGAAGTGAAATGAAACAACTAGTTTTATAAGTATCAGACTAAACAAATCCTAGTCTTCTGCCAATTTAGCTTTGGGATGAACTCTGGAGTATAAAGAATTTGAAGGCTCTACTTAAAAGTTTTTCTCAGAGTATTTTTTTTAAGTATCTCCTCTAGGGAAGGGGGGATGTTCTCTAGTGTCCAATAAGGATAGATCTTCATGGCCATTTTCTCTCTGTTCCCTCATCTGCACAGGTGCCTATTTTCACAGAACTTGATAAATTTTCGCATCTAAATGTCCTGTGGAAAAAGTCCATATTACATGGGCAGATTGTCCACAACAATCCAGTTGTCAGTATACACCCACAAATGCCATCTCTGTGGATACCTTTGATTTTGTTTTACACAACACACCAATCATCCTTCTTCTTGCAAGTTACTCTTGAAAAGTTTCTATTTGAAAGGACCTATTAGAGGCTCCTCAGAAAGAGGAAAATCTATTACTACATAGAAGAGACAGGAAAGAGGTTTTGTCATAGGATGCAAAGTTAAATTCATAAAGATGATTTCATTACTTGGTCTGTGCTTGCACCGTGTAAAGAGATCATTTTCAGATGCATCCTCTGAACAGATACAATCAGCTATTCATTTATTGATATGGTTTTAATAGTGGTATCTATTGTATTCACATCTGTGCTGCACATGTTCTTCCTGTTACCACGGTCAAGAGCATAAAGAAAGGGAGGGTTAAGCATCACTCCATTCATTGCAAATGAATCCCAGAAGTGAGTAGTCCAGCAAGTTCAATGGCTGGTGAATTAGGAACTTGATGAGAATAACACATTTTGGACTGCCAGCACTACTGTAGGATAAGTAGCCACTGATATTTCACATACCTGTTCACATCAGCTCCAATGTCAATGTGGATTTCTTTCACAAGTAGGTTAGGCAGGACTCAGACTTCAGGTTGGGAAAACAGCACCCACGAAAAATGTGAGATGACCAACTGACAGACCCTGTCCTGCAATTTTCTGAAATTTGTTCTGATGGGAAGATGTACCACTTGCAGCTGCACAGACTCTTGGAATGTCCCAGGAGGCTCTTGCTATCTAATTAAAAAGTCCCGTTGTAGTGTGAAAGCTACTGGGGATTATATCTGAACAAAGATGAAGTCTTTCTGATCCTTTCTATGACCACTGAAAAGGTTTCAGATTTGCAAGTGCTTCAGTGCACTTGCAAATATAGTGCCCATATATAATTATTGATATAATTTATTATTTGTTATTAATAAATTATTGGGAAAAGAAAGATTCATAACTCAAATGTTAAAAAATAAGACTCAGAGGCAGGATAACATCTTTCCAGGGGCATGGGTGCAACTTTGTTCCATCTTCTAGGTGGGAAGAAGGAACTCAGTGGTGGTTTCAGCTGTGAGGCATCTTGTACCTTTGGGCATCCAGAGCACAAAAGGATCAAAATTGGGTTTACAACAGAAACTGCTATTCAGGAAGGCTCTGGTCTTGTGCTGGTGAAACATGTGCATACCAAGAAGGAAGTCTGAGCCCAAAGTGCTTAACAGTTACATTACACCACCTCAGAAAGGCATCTTTCTGGAACCAAATCAGAAGAATATTTGTATAAATAAACACTTGAATGTGGCTAACATTGGCAATACTAACCAGTTTTAGGGACAAATGTTCTTCTGTTCATGTGAAGTAAACCTAAGTGAAATGGGTGAGGTGGAGAGCCCACTGCAAAACCAATGTAACCGCATAAAATTCATGCATGTTGCAAAATGAAGAAACTTGGACACTTGCCCTGGCCTCAATTTTCTGCTAAGAGATATAGCTGGTACTCAGTTAGCTCACCTTTAGGCTTAGCTTTCCCACTATGTACTAGTTACCTGCTTTAGTCTGCATCCCTCTTTCACACCACCACAAGCTTACCTGCATTTGATCGTTTCTTTGAATTTTTGAAACTTCTGCATCTGCTGCTTGCAGAGCTGCTATTCTCGCTCATGGAGTCTTGTGCTGAAGAGGCACTCCCTGTTGCCTCGCTGTCCCTCATCATGCTCTCATAGCCACTGCTCCCCCCACTGTGGTAGAAGAGGGCTGTTTTCCCCATGGCAGGAGGCAGCTCTCCACTCAGAACACTGCTGTTGTCACTCCCATGACCACTGCTGCAGCGGTGAGGTTTCCGAGGTGGGGTGATCTTGCTGTAAGGTGAAGGTAGCATGTGAACAGCTGGCTTCTCGTCTCCAGGAAGGCCCCCACGCTCATCTGCCTCTGAGCTTCCTCGCAGCTGTGAGCCTCTGGCACTGCTGCTCCCTTGGAGCAGCTCTGAAATCCGCCCATTGACAGCCCGAAGGGGCAATTTAGAAGCAAGGCTGGAGCCTCGGTTCCTACTGAGGGACTGTGTTGACCAGGACATGTTCTTCCCACTCAGAGGCAAACTGGAGCTCTGCCCTATAGACTGAGGCAGAGACTTGGTTGAGAAGCTGAGCATTTTGGTGGTGGAGGCAGACAGGCTGCGGGCCTTCGGACTAGCCAGCAGGAGCTTGCTGACTGCAGAGATCTTTGACTGGCTGGCTTTTGGGGAGGCACTGGCTGACTGAGAGAGGCCTGAGTTGGTGGGTGAGGACATGACACTGCGGCTGAGGCTTCTTCCAGCCCTAGGCATAGTGGTGTCTTTGCCAGGGTTCATTTTGGAGCTCACAGATGACAAGCTTTCTGCTCTTTCCAGTGACAAACATTCATAGTGGCTTCCTGCGGACCTCCCAAGGGAGTTGGTCCTGCTGGTGAGCTGCTCCAATTTGGCACTGAAGAGCTTGCTACTGCTGTTGTTGCCACTGCTGTCAATGCCAGGTCCCTTCTGTTTGGCATTCAGCTCTTCAGGGAAGCTGGCCAGGAAGGACATGGGCTGGTTGGAGGGACTGCTCCTGGTGCTGCTGGCTGTGCTGTGCTGGGGGCTGGCTCTGTTCTTCTGATCCAAGCTTGACTTTCTCACTGGTGGCAGAGGCGGGATCCCTTTGGGACGAGTGAGGACACAGTGTTTGGGAGAGGCCATTTTCTTGTCAAGGCTAGCCTTACAAAACTGGAGGAGGGGAGGAGACCCAACTCCGCTGCTTTCAGGGGCAGTAGGATGGAGGTGACTGTCAGGTTCCTCTGGCCTGCTTGCCTTCAGGAGTTCTCGAGGGAGGCTGCCATTCTTCAAGCCATCACTGGAATGAACAGGGCTTTGGGTTGCAGAGCCAGACACTGCCACCTCACATCCATCCACAATCCTCTTTAGACTGTCAGATCCCGGAGAGATAGAGGCATCCCCACTGCTGCTGCTGCTAAATCTGTCTTCTGAGGATTGCTTTGTGCTGTGCAAAACTGTGGCTGAAACTGTGGCTGTGTCAGATCTTGGCCCATCACTGCTCCCACAGCTGTCCTCTTTTACATCATCTTCTCTCTTCAACCAAGGGTCTTCAAATTTGATATCCCTCTTTGCATTGGATTCTTTCCCATCACTGGCATGAGCAACCTTTGTGTCTGCAGTTACTGCTAGGTCAGTGTCATCATTGTCTTGTGCTTTGAAGGGATTAACAGCAATACATGGATACACAGTAATATTTGTCTTCATTGGGATGTAGCCTTCAGAGCTGCTGAGGCTCGCAGTGTTTTTGATTGTGACAGTAGTTTTCCCTACAGCTGATATTTTACAGCCTTTGATGGATGGCACCTTGCTGAAAGCTTCCTCCCCCATTTCTGACAGTATAAGCATGTTGTCAGTCACTGGCTTCTGCTTGTCACTCACACAAATCATGCCGGAACTTTGTATGGTGCTCACAAACTTGGAGACAGGGGGTTCTGCCATTGCTTCCCCATGCCCATAGCATGCTTGGGCTATGAAGCTGTGGCACGACTGTTCACCATCACACCCTGTACTCATTTCACTCAACCATGAGCTGATGGATGAGTGCCTGCTGCTATCATCCTGGGATTTATCATCCAGGCCTGACTTTGGAAGTGGGAGGAACTGTGTGATGCTGACTTCAGACAGAGGAGCTGCACTGGAATAACATTCAAGATCTTCAGATATGCTGCTGATAATACTGACTGGCCTAGACATAGAGGCCAAAGGCTGCACAGAGCAGTCACTGTTAAAACTGATGATACTGGTTGGGCGACCATTGTCAAGGATTCCACTAATGGTTAGCTCCTCTACAAGGGTGAACACCAGTTCATCCTCTCCATTTAGCTCTAATGGCTGCTGCACAGTCACCATGGTGGTGCTCAGAATCTCCTTCTTGGATTCTGGAGAAATGTTTTGTTGCCTATCTTCATCAAGAATGGTCTCTTCAAAATCTGCATTGCTGGAGGACACCGACTTCTTCATGATCTGAGGGCTCATGCCTACAGGTGGGGTCCGGATTTCTGGCTGCAGCAAAGATTCACTAGATGACATCCCAGTATCCATACTCAGGGGAGCTGGTGAAGGAGTGGAGCTGGGCAGGACTCCTTTCTGTGTGTAGACCTTGCATCTCTGGGAAGGAGAAGTTGGTGGTTTGTAGTCAGATGTCTTTGAGAGGCTTGCAATGCCAAGCCGAGGTGAACCCATTGGCCGAGGTTTGCCTTCCACAAATCCACAGGTGTTGAGACCTTCTCTGCTGCTCTGCAAGCTGGTACTGTGTGCTAACTGACAAGAACTAAGCTCGTTGCTAGAGCTGCCTGTTACAGTCCCGGGTGAAGAAGGAGTTGAAATATTGGTAAGAGCTCCAGAAGGAATAGGTGAGTGATTTCTCTTAGTTTTGCTGGGTGTTGCATTTATATTTTCCTTGGCTTCTCGATTAGGATGCTGATATTCTGGCATTGTATCTTCCTTATCTGACTCTGGTAAGTGGCAAAGTTCTGCGAGCTGGCTTGAGACAGAGCACTTAGACACCTGATCTGAGCTAAATTGAGCAGGCATCTCTTCAAACGGAAACTTGTCAATCTCTTCACTGCCATCTATGCAATCCAGCCTCTCCTGGAGCTCTGCAAAGGTGTTGCACTTCAGACAGTCTCTTTCAGATGTGCTGGGACCTGATTCACTAACTTCCTCTAATCTGCTCTCATTTTTGGACTTTTGTAGAGCAGGAACTATGGGAACAAAATCAGGAGGACCCTCATTATCTGTCAGCTCCTTATCAGAAAGGGCAGTGCCATTGGGGCCAACGTAAATCACCGTATCACACGACTGCTCGCTGCTGGATGAATAATCAGGATCACTTGATAAATGCAAAATAGGGAAGTCTGGGTCAACAGCATTTCTAGAATGGAAAGGCCTCAGTTGGGTTGGCCTCCGCATCCTACCCTCCTCACAAGAGCTCTCTCCTCCAGAAGAACTCGACGTGTACTGCAATATGAGAGTGGGAGAGAGCATGACATTTCAGCATTGCAAACAGCTCCTTGCACAAAGTGCATACACAAAAAGGTCACAGTCATATCTAAACTGGGAAATCTCTAAACTAAGGCACAGAGCTCTGAAGCTTCTTACCCACAGCCCTACAGCAAACACAATGGTGTTCAAAGGACAACCCAAGGCACTGAACCTGTCCCCCTCTTGAAATTATCAGACTTCAAAAAAAGAGTACTGAACAAACAGATTAGAATCCCTTCCTTAATTGAGCCTGGCTAAAGAAATCAGATAACTGGCAAAGACTTTGCTGATTTTGTGTGTATATAAAGAAGAACAAGAAAATTTAATAAACAAATAAGGCACATAAAATAAAGACAATCTCCTTTTGGTCATACTACCAGTGCATGGAATTGCATAACATGCACTCAGAGGTCTCTGGAAACACATAACTGTGATGGTGTGTGGACTGAATCCCACCACATGTCTCTCTTCCATCCATTGATAAAAAAGATTTTGTCAATCCATAGGCAGTCAATTTAAATGAAAAGCATAAAATTCGCCGTAAGCTGTACAGAAGGAATGCCAGACTCTAACACATGAAAGTGGATACAGCCTATCCTCACTCTTCCTCCTGGAAAATCTACCACCCATATTTAAAAGCAGTGGGAATAAAATGGGCATCAGTGATGGAAATGGACACATTGCTTTGCACTTATTTTGCTCCTGCTCTCTCTGAAAGGCCTAGAAAATCTAGTTCTTCATTAATACCAGTTTTCTTTAACTCTGCAGCATTTTCATCCCTTATTCTTTCATTAGCACTAGAAGCATAAGTGAAAATAAATGCTCTCTGACAGCTATATCACTACATGAGGCCAGCTTACAAACCTCCTATAGCAGATACGTTTGAGCTCACTCCTCTATATCTGAGCTGAAGTGTTAGCCCGTCTTAGTCTCTGGTATGTGCTCTAAGCCACTTGCCTAGGACAGGGTACATACATATTGAACTTTGGAATTGATTACTGATTTTGTTACAAGCCACTCTACTCTATTAGGGATCCTTCCTCCCTCCTCCACTATTAAAGGAAGTTATACATTGTCTTACCTTAGGTTTCTTTTTCTTCATCCTGAGGACTCTTGATGCAATCTGGATGGTGGACAATGTCTCAGAATAGTTGTCCGCAGAGGCTGAAATGTGAGCTATCATTGTGGTGCGGCAGTTCATATTCCCCAAGGACTCCCGAAGCAACATGGTGAGCTTGCTGTCTCTGCAGAATAAAATGAATTAAGGCTACATTAGAGCATAAGCTTTCACTTTGATCATCACGATGAGACTTTGGTCTCAGTAAGATTTTTTTTCTCCTCTTTTTAATGGAATCCTAATTAGTTTCCTTCCTCAGTTTGCACTATGTCGTGTCTGCAGCTGAGCATGCTTAAAGACTCTCGACTAAAATTTAAACTTCTTTCCTCTTCCCAATTACCCCTTTCTGTCTTCTTCTGGCCTCAGTCCTTCCACACTGTTACCACTGCCAATACAGAGATGCAGACCAATGTTGGAGACTAACTGTTAAGGAGCTGCTACAGCAAACATCAATTGCTGCCCTTTTGCACACTCTAGAACAGCTCCGGAGGACAAAAGGGTAGTGGATTAGATTAGAGGACCCAAATTTTTTCCTGCCTTCTAAGGCACTGGGTAACTCGATAATAACGATAGTTAAATCACTGAAATTAATTTTGGATGATGCTGCTGAAATACAGAACAACCAAGCCTTAAGACTGCACAACCATTTTTTCATATTAGATCTTTTTTACACTGAAGCAGAAATCAAATTTTCTGTTCTTGCTATTTACTCTGTTGTTCAGCACAGGATAGCTTTTGAAATGCTGATACCTTATTGTGGGGCTGTCTGTGACTGGACTAAGAATATGAATTTTAACAGCACAATGATGCATATAAAATGTTTCTGTGGTGGTCTTCTAACCATATAGTCAGAAATGTATTACATAATTTTTAGAGAGCTTTAGCTAGAAGGTGTATAGGTCAACTGGATGGTTACTTGGGAAATGGCAACCTCTTCAAGAGAGCCTCTCCTACACTAAAGATTGTGGATGATAGTTACATATGGCTAAAAGCAAAGACAGTGAAAAACTCATATTTACATATTGCTTCCACTTTTGTAATGACAAGAATAACTTCAGTGGCTGGGGATCAGATTTTTGAGGCCCACTGTTCAATATCAGCTAATAATTTATGGTGCACGTGTGCTCTTGGTCATCCACATAATATTTCTTGCTCATGGAAATTCTGCATAAAGCCACAACTACTGGGAACTGAAGCTGTCTGCTGGATGGGACCAACAGACAAACACCAAAATTCTTGAACCTCTCTTTTTTACTGAGTAAACTAGGGTATTTGTATATTTTGATGCATGTAGCAATATGTCTGGGAAGCTCATAAACTGTGGTTCTCCTGAGTTTTCCAGTACTTGTGATTTCAGCTAGGCTATTAATACTGCAAGTAAAACATGTTTTTTTTCAAGATTTCTGCTTCCATCTGCTTTGGACACATTGAAGACAGCCTGGTGTCTGAAAAGCAAACAAACATCCATAAAGACTATACTGAGACAGCCTCACTCATTTCACTTATCACCTAAGCCTGCTTTGGATTCACAGAAATACAGATCCAGAGTTAACAGGCTGCTGTATCTCAGGTTAGTGGCCCTCCTTTCCATCAAGCAATAACTAAGATGTCAAATTTTGCACATCATTTACTGCCACTCCAATGCAGAGTTACATAGAAATTATTAATGACTGCACAGAAATCAATAGTAAGCCTTTCATTTGCTAATGCTTCTATCAAAACATAAGATGACAGGGGAAAGGGCAAAAGAATACATTCTGATCATGTTGGTCCACTGAGAATACATAACCCATGCAGCCAGCGTCAGCACACTGCAGCATGGCTCTACTACAGGTATATGCATTATGAATATAAACTAATCTGTGCCATCTGCCTTTTACTGAAATACACACTTGCAATAAGTATGACAATATAGAGGATATGCGTATCTATAACTCATATGATCCTCTGACATACATCAAATAGGAACTAAAGGGCAGATGGACTATCATTAAAGCCTGAAACCTAGCAGCAAGAAAGCCCAGCCAACACTGATTTCTAATTTCAGAGTTTGCTCATTCTGACTGTCTGCATCTTGACTATCAACTTCACTTTGTACCCAGACAAAATAACTAGCCTCGTGTCACTACTGTACATTTAAAAATAAAGAGGAAGAAATTTCCTACACATGGATTTTTGTCAATTCTGGGCATTGCCATAAAACAATTTCATCTGTTAAGGCTCACTGATCTCTCACAATAACCTACTAACTTGTAAAGGAAACAAAGAAAATCAAAGAGAACATACTAACAAAAAATGCGTGGCTTAATTTTTAACTCATCCCCCATCATGTAAACTATTGGTAAAATATTTTGGATATGCCACTGAATTTTCCTTGACAGACAGTGTGAGACACAAAGTAGATACTCTGTTCTTCTGAATGCTGACATAGCATTTCTGCCTGAACAAAAAAAAAAAAGAAAGGCTCTGAATTGTTTCATTCGGTGATTCATGAGCTGGTATTTGCAAAAGCAAAAGGTCTTGCACTTCTGCACTTGAAGAGCATTGAGAAGGAAGACCTTTATTGATCTTCCAGCTGTGCAAACTAAACTAAGACACAGAAAATTTTGAAGAAGCTCACAGAAGGGCTGCTGCTGCAGAGTGCATGTGGCTTATTGTATTACGCAGAGATAGGCTTGCAGAAGGTTTTGTCATAGAAGCATAGTGAAATTCACCAATGTCTTTTTAGCAAATGGGAGATCTTCAAGGAACACTAATGGTTGATTTCTATTCTGCACCAAGAGCAATAAAATGATATGCCAGAGCAGTACCATGTTTGTATAGTTTAGGAAATTTACCATAATCCATCATGAATATGGGGGCATAATATATAAAAAACACAGGAGGTGGGGTCATCAGTAAGTTAATGTTGCAGTCTTTTCAGTACTTAAAACTTACCTAATTTTTCTAACTGCATTACTCGATTAATAAAATGCATTACCTTTACTCGTAAACTTTTTCTTGCCTAACTCCTTAGATTATCATGGTTACAGTAAAATACTACTAAATAGAATCATAGAATGGTTTGGGTTGGAAGGGACCTCTGGAGGCCATCTGCAGTGGGCAGGGACATCCCCAACTTGATCAGGTTGCTCAGAGCCCTGTCAAGCCTCACCTTGAATACCTCCAGGGATGGGGCCTCAACCACCTCCCTGGGCAACCTGTTCCAGTGTTCCACCACCCTTGTGGTGAGGAACTTTTTTCTAATATCCAGTCTAAATCTATTATTCTCCAATTTAAAACCATTTCCCCTTGTCCTTTCACTCCAGGCCTTTGCAAGCAGAACCTCTCCAGCCTTCTTGTAAATACTATTCATATATACCACACAGGTAAAATCAAAAAATAAAGCATGCAAAGCTCTATCTCTGGAAAAGTCCAGAGTTAGGAGATGTGGAGGCAGGAAACTAAAGACACGTCCTCAGATATCTCCAGGAAGTATGTCAGCAGGTATGGTGCAGAGCATCCAGAAAAGCAGAACTGTGCAGATTGCCAGGCAGAAAGCTCCAGTTCATTCCATGGAGTAGCAGCCCTTCACATGGCACTTTCTCTTCTCCTTGATGCTACCTTACATCCTCCATATTTCTGCCCTCTCACATAGAATCATAGCATCATAGAATGGGTTGGGCTGGAAGGGACCTCTGGANCAGTAGAAACTTGTGGGGACCATGTCAAAGTCCTTGCAGAATTCCAGATAGATCACATCCAC
>VWZO01000742.1:0-188215 GCA_013396975.1 Bucco capensis
AAGAAAAAAAAGCTTGTTTGTGTCCAATCTACTGACTAAAAAAACTGCAACCCAACAAATGCAGTAGGTTTGATTGCAGTGTGTGCTCCACAGGACCTCAGTATCACCTGAAGCTCTCCAGTACTCCATAGGCAAGGCAGAGCAATGGAATGTGCTGTCACCTGTGTACTGCCTTTGCTTGTGGGTATGCACTTCTGCAAGCAAGTGTGAAGAACACTGCATCCAGTCTAGAGATTTTTTTCTCCATGTGAGCTTCTACAGCTAGCAGCAACAATGATCTAGCTGCTATATGAATGCAGATAATTCTACAAAAGAAACAGAGCTGCAGATTAGGGGAAAAGAAAGGACTGTGAACATTCTTTTGAAAGCTGTCCCTAATTTGTTTGTTCATGAAGGAATAAAAATTAAATTGCAGCATATGAAGTAAAAATCCTACAGATGAATTTTCGTAGTGCAGTTTGAACCTTGAAATGGTTGTTGTTGGGCAACTTCTTTCCTTCAAGTCTTCAATAGTACCATCTCTGATGATACTGTCTTCATTCACTTCTTTCCTTCAGATGTCCTTCAGCTTTTGGGAATGTCCTTCCTTGAGTCATAGCAACAAGCATGAGATGTAGGAGGCCATTATACAATTGCTCATGTCACTGCAATCATCTGGCCCTACACAGACCTGGAAAATCATCCTTTGATCCCTTAGTCAATATACATAAAGTTGTGCCCTGAAGTAACTAGGTCTTGAGAGCAGATGCACCCTGAGTGATGCTCAAGCATCAGAAGCCACAGGATCTCAGGTTAATGGAATCTCTATTTTCACACATGCTGTGTCTTTATTGCTCTCCTCCTTCATCTTCCTATTAGCATGCAATAGCAAACAGAGACCTATTGGAATTCATAAAGTAAGTCAATCTTCAAATTCTTGATTCATTTGTGTAGACTTCACAGGTTTCAGCTGCTGCCTCTGCAGGGAACTAAAGACCTGCACTCAATTCTGTATTATTAAACACAAATATATAAATGCTGCCATTTGGTCTTAAAGTGATGATAGCACAGAAACTCAGTTATTTGTGTTGCTGTATAGCAGAGTTGTTTAACAGGTAGGCACAAGAGGCTGAGTCAAACACTCTGCAGAAGTCTAAATTCACCATCTCCTCCTCTTGCCCATTTCTGTACTTCACAAAATGGTTTGTTTCATGCTGTAATATATCTCCTTCTCCCAGATGGGAGATTTCAGGTTAGACAAGTAAGGAGATTGCCTCAAGCATCTGCCAAGGCTTCTGCATACCCAAGCCTCCCACAGTTCTCCACGTATCCATGCCAGACTTCACAGTTGCTACTTTTTGACTAGGTTGTTAGACTAGAAAATAGCCAGACAGGCATATAGTGACCAATTACTTACAGAAAGACATTTTTGGAAGAGTACTCAAACAAGGAAGAGGCCAACTACTGCCCAGAGGCAAGTGACTACAAACAACAGCCTGCAGAAATCACTGAGGGTAAGATGTGTCATTGAGGGGACATGTATTGAGAACACAGAGACAACTTGCATGACATCCAAAGATCAAATCAAAATCATATTTTTCCATATTTGTATCTACCATAACTAAAACAGAAGAATACAGAGAAAGGAGAAAAGGGCAGAAATTAAAGCAGAGAAACTTATCCATTCAAGTTATGTAGACTGTAAGTTTCCTCCTTGAGCCAAACTCTTACTAAACATACTCCAACAATCTTGCTGCACCCTACAAGTACAGGAGTATAGCCAGCAAATGCTTTTGTTTCCCTGAAACTGGCATAGTTCTGTCAAGCTGAAACAAAAGAGCCCATCCTCAAGGTGCTATGTTTCTTAGCATAAAAGCAAGGTAATGTTTATTTTGTCTAACTGAAGTATACACCCATGTATGCAACCCACTTAAAGCTTTGAAAGCTGATGCTGGGAAGCTCTAAAGCACTGTATTTCCTGCTTACAGTGCTACATAATTAGGCCACTTGTTACACAATCTTAACATGATTTATTATTTTATGAAAGCTACTTTTTGAAACCCCAATCAAGAGGCTGGCTCAATTAGTTGAGAACCATACAATTACACTACAAAATACCTGAGGCTTACCACTACCACACAGATCTCAGGCAACAATAAGATGATCTCAGCTGGAGAAACACAAAAACTATTCAACAACCCATTAGGTATTTTAAGGACTCTCATTCTTAAATGGGCTGGAACCCATGACACTACACTTGTATTCCTAGCTCTGCAACCATCACCTTCTGTATGCCACCCTGCTCTTTGCTCCTGGTTTTGTATGCATAAAATTGATCTACTTATCCTTAGCATCAAGCCACTGATTTGACAGAAGTGCTGCAAGTATTAATTTCAAGTTTGGAAAGTGTTTAAACACTTTCAGTTGGAAAGTGCTGAAGGCAGACAGAGGATTACATTCCACTCGCTGCAGCTAACCTGCTTTTAGAGGAATATTAGGGTGAGGATTGCTTCTAGCAGAGAACTCACACATTTAGTTGCAGCCTGAAAGCACTTCAAACATCTGAGCTACAGGATAAGCCACTCATGGGGGAGATCCACAATGGAAAGGCTGAGCTCAAAGTACTATATAGTCCTGCTGGGTGATACTACCATCCTCAGACAAAGTCTTCTATGAAGACTGTGAAGAGAAGACACAGGAAGTTACATTCAAGATGTATCTGCAACTACACAAGGCTCATCTTTCTTACAAAAGCAGCACATGGGAAGAACAGCTTAGCTTACAAGATTATGAAAGTTTAGAGAAAAAGTACAATGCCCACAGTCAAGTCCTAAGAGAAAAAGTACTTTCACCATAGCCAGAGAGTCACTCAAGAGCTTTAAACAACCTACATTAATTTGCCACTTTAATATTAAGAGTTCTGTTTCACTAGACAGAAGACCTATTCCTATGTCCTTGCAAGAACAGAAAAAACATTAAAAGAGCTCATTCCACAAGAACAATCTCCAAACCTAAACCTATTTTCAACAGTAAATCAGAGCTCCTGTTTGTTCTGAACAACACTGGGAAAGTGCAGTTAAGAATAGCTACAACAAACACAAGAATACAATTCCCACTGTGACTGCACTGTGCTCCTTCCAAAGTGCTGCTTCACTCTACCAAGCCAAGCCTTCTGCTTCAAACTTTAACTGCAATATAAAGGATGCTGTCAGCATTAGGCAGAGCAGTGGCACTCAGCTTCAGCACCCAACAGGACTCTTGAGCATATACTAGAAGCACTGCACAGCTAGCACGATGGAGCACTGCAAAATAACCAAGGCCATCAACAAAATAGCATTACAACCTTTATTCAGTCTAATGGACAGACCTAAGGAGCTTGCAGCTTCATACCAGAACAGAATGCACACTTGTGGAACATATTAGACTGCATCTCAGTTTTAAGGTTATAACTGCTGCTGTGGCCAGTGAGAGTTAAGTTGTCAGGGTAGGGTGGTCAAGTATTAGGGATTCTCTGCCTTCATCACTCTCTTGCTGTGGAGTTTTGGATGCCTTGGTAAGCTGCTTTTTTTCATTCAGTATCCTCACCCATGAAGTAGGATTCCCTGCATTTCCCTTCTCGAAAGTCATGGCAATCAATGCTCAGTGAAGACTTGCAATGACACTTGAGCAAAGCACACACAGAAATGGTCATGTGTTTCTTCTTCTGAAGACTCTTCCTCCTTCAGTTTCTGTACTTTAGACTAAGGCACAGGACACAAAGGGCTGGCAAATCTATACCTTGTGTAGCCCCGCTGCACAAAGCAAGTAGCTAACACCTCCAGAATTCTCCCTGGGAAGTTTATTACTAGGAGGGAGAATGAATTTAACCCAACCCTGAAGAGTTTGTAAACTGAGAGTTTACTAAAAAAAACAATTAATATGCAAATACCAAGGTAACTTCCCTCCCCACCTGCTGTGGCTGATAAGACAACTTACAGGGTACCTTGTCACTAACACAAGTCCATCTTTGTACTGTGAACACTTCCTTTGTATCACTGTGAAGATCTCCACACAGTTTAGTAAGTTCAGAGAGAATACCAAAGGAAGGAAAATTAGACAATTACATAAGAAAGAGTCAACTGACTTGTTTCTGTCTCCACTCTGTTTATGTCACAAAATCATTAAGGTTGGAAGAGACCTCTAAAGTCATCGTGTCACTAGAGATCTTGCTGTTCTAAACAGCCTTAGCCAAAATAAAGCAGCTTCTCTGCCTATGTGCAACTCATTATCTACTACAAATTAATTCTGGATATATATCCAAACGTTACTTCAGAAAGATTAATATATGAATAATCCAATATAATCCTGTAGTGACAAAGACACAATCCATGGAGGTGACTGACATGCTAGAAATTAATTCTGGTTTGAAAAGGAGATGAGAGATGAGCTTTGAAGGGCATGCCCTTACTTAGGCAGTGACTACTTGACAAAATGAAGTTACTTGACACAAGGAAGAATCACAATAATTTTATCTGAGAAAAGGATTTTACAAGTTTCTCTCACGAGTTCATCCTCCCTGTGAGTAATAGCAAGTTATCAGTCTTACTTCTAAGAGAAAAATATAGTTATCTTTCACTGAGCAGGAAAGGATGCCATGAAGGAGAGAGGTAATAGAACAGTCTAGCCACAAAAGAAAATAGTCTGTTAATCCTGATAAACAACACAATGCTTTTAAGAGAATTTAACACAATTATGCCAACATGGCTGCCACTGTTCTGCCTGTGCCCATGCTGAAATACATCATAAACACAAACCAGGTCACAACTCTATCATTCAATACTACTGAGGTATGATGTATCCAGGGTTATGCAACCTTGATGTTCAGCAAATGGGTAAAATTAATACATTCCCCATATCCCTCTTTTGTCAGAACAGGCACGCAGCTCTTTCTTCCCATGGTACAATCTGACACACTCCCCACTGGTTTTGCTGCTCTGTCATTCTGGATTGAGTGGTCATTCCTACTCTGAGCATGCACAGAAGATTTGCCCTAGAGCCCAGCTACTCAGGAAATACATTTCTACTACGTGTAGTCCAAAGAACTGGAAACAAGAGTCAACTCACTTGCTAAATTCGCTGTATTGGACAAGCTGGCCGAGGCCAACTGGATGAGGTTCAATAAGGCCAAGTGCTGTGTCCTGCACTGGGCACAACAACCCCAGGCAATGCTACAGGCTTGGGGATAAGTGGCTGCAAAGCTGCCCAGCAGAGAAGGATCTGGGGGGGNTCCAGGACATGCTCTAGTGAGGGCAGGGCTTGGGGGGTTTGGGGATTTTTGTTTGTTTGTTTTGGGGTGGTTTTTTTTCTTTTTTTGGTTGGACTCAGTGATCTGAGAGATCATTTCCAGCCATGAATGTTCTGTGATTCTGAGCTAAGATTGAGAAGTGAGGTTAAAAATAAACAAAGAGAGAATTCTTTCTTCTTTCAACTCCAGCTTCTACTTTTAAGAGTCTTCCAAGGCCTACCTTTGTTTTCTCCTAATGGCAGAAGCCATTCAATGCACAAATGTGTAATCAGATTGTATGATAAACTGGAAACCAATGCAAAAGAGAAAAGCCAGCCTGTCTTTAAGCAAGGAACTCTCCCATTTTATTTCTGATATTGAGAACACATGCAACATGAACAAAACCACACATTCATTTCAAGTAGGAAAAAAAATCCATCTGTGTATTCATCAAGCTTTATGTTTGAAAGAAACACATTCATTCCACTTTGCAATGAAGATGTACCCACTGTAACACACCCCCATCTTTTCACTGCAAAGACACCATTTAAATAATTGAGCTCCTCACACCTATGGCTCAAGGACTAGCAGCTCACAGAATATCAGCACAACACACTGAAGAAACCTGCTCTCTCATCTTGAGCTCCTTCCATCTAACACCCTGTATAAAGCAGTAAGAGTGAATTTATTAAAGACACAGAAGTAGTTTCACAGGATAATGACACTGCTTTAGTGCTACAACTCAGTAATGAAGACAACAATCAGCAAGCAGATCAGATTTTCCACACAGCATTAACTAATTAATAGGAGAAAGGCAGAAGGGAAAGAAAACCTGCACACAGAATAAAAAACCAGAAACATCTGAGACACTGCACCATCTCTGAAATGCTAATTCAGTCATGCCTTATTCTAACAAAGTCTATATGGCAGGAAAAACAAGACAAAGGAGGTGTGGCAAAGGAGGAATTTTCTCCAGATCCACTCCTGTTTGCATAGGGTACCAACAAAGAGAGAAGCTCTCACCAGGCAAGAAGCAACCCCCTCTGCTACTTGGCAGCTGCATTTTTATTTCACCTTTTCTTCCTGAAGAAGCATGCAAAATGCCTCTAAAAGTTGACCAAAACAGACAGCCACACTTCCTGTCACAAGGAATATGAAAACATTTACAGATACAATAAAACAACAAAGCAATAAAGACCCAGACAGAGAGATGACCGAGCGCAGCAGCAACAATACTGGCTGAGTTTTCAGTGAAGGTTAATATACAGAGCACTTTTTTCCTCCTTCAGCGATAAACTGAGTGAATAAACATCAAGCCCAAAATTAAGTGCCTGTGTTCTGGTAGCCATCCTGAAAGAGAATTATGAATAGCTCTGTTTCCCCACTTCTCTATTCATATGACTCCCCAAATCTACCATATCTGTCATAACAGATGCACTGCAGTATCTGAACACAGCACATTGTGTGACAGGAAATGGGACAGATCAAATCACGGTGAACAAATCTATAAATTCAAGGTTTTCTCTGAGAAAAGGCCTGGCCCCACAGAAGCTCCTCATCTATTTCTCCACATTAGACAGCCTTGCACAGCAGCTGCACACTGCTTCAGCTCCCCCTTCTCCCTCCCTAACACTTTAGTGCGCACAGAAATGAGTCAATATAGCGTTGCAGCCTATGGCTATGGCAAACATCTTTGGACTATTTTTGTTCTTTGATGCTATGAAGCATCATGAATGTATTTGATATCCACAACCAAAACTATAATTGAATATGAAGTGGGGGGGGAAGGTCTATTTTCTTTGCTTGATGCAATGGTAGCTGAAGCCAGCAACAACAATCTGCCAGCACAAAGCACAAGAATGACAATCATATCTGACACCATTTTCCAAGCCAAGATGATGATAGGTGGATGAACAAATCAGTCTGGACAATCTCATGCTGCAGCATTAACAAACACCACAAGGGTCTAATGCTTTGTGACCCAAGCATCAACTGAGGGATGGACAGTATGACTTCTAGGTCTTTTCCACCTTTAACCCTCTCTTATTACAGTTAGAGAATCAAAAGGTGGCCTTAGACTTGCAAACTAACTCTGTGAGGTTAGCACTTGCATTAAACCTGTCTGAGAAATACAGACTGTTTGCCTTACTAAGCATATACTCAGTCACTAAAAGAAACAGCCACAGAAAGAAACTGTGCCACCAGCTGAGGTGGAAAGCAAAACATGTTGGTTTTGCTTCATTAGTGTATAACCAGATTTAAAAATTCCTCTCCCAAAATTAAAATATAGTGAGCAGAACTCAACCAACTGAATCATAGCACTGCATCCCTGCTGCATCTGCTGAAGTTAAATTTTACCCCATCCTAGAATTTCTGAAGTGTTGTCTGCCCCCAAAAATAAAGAAAATTTTAACAAAGCAATATGGGAAACATCCCAATCTGAGAACTGGTCCAACCAGTCTGTACTAAAGTATCCTAAAGATTCACAGGCAGCCCAAGAAAATTAATGAAGGGGAAACAGAAAGAATCTCCTCCTCCCAACATGGGTTACAGCCACTGCCCTCCTGCACTGGTATTCTCCCAGAACTTGACCTTATGGTAAACTCAATGAAGAAAAGTACAGACAGGATCCATTACTGACCAAACTTTTCCTTCCCCCAGGATTATTTGCAGTTGTTCCCATATTAAGTATCCTACATTACAGGTTACTTTGAGCTCCTGTTTGAACTATACTAATCTTAATTATCTATGCTACCAAAGTATGTTCTAGTTTTCTTACATATGTTACATACTCTTAAGTTTCATTAGCTTTACAAATGGTCCCTGGGAGGAAGACCAAAACACACCCATGCTTCTTGCTGTGATGAAAGCAATAGCAAAAGTTGCTAACTCTCTGGAGACCTTCCACCTAGCAGTTGAGTTCCCTGACCACTGTGTACAGTACAGCATGGTCTGCCTTTGTGCATGGTAGAGCTAGGTCTTACCTAAACACAACCAAGAAATAGGAAGAAAAATGCTTTTCTGACTCAGTATTTCTCAAAATTGGAAGAGGATTGAGACAGGACAAAGAAGATTGGAATGTCAGCCCTCAAAGCAGGGAGTGCAGATTCAGTACCTACACTGCTGAATCAGCGTGAGCTAGGATAAAGTACTCTTTATCAGAGCAGAGATTTCAGCTTGGCTGCCTCATAATGCAGAGAAACAGTCAAAGCTTCTGCACTCACAGTGGGCCAAGATTTCATTATCCACAGGCTTCGAAGGAAAAGCAATAGAGTACAGTGAAAAGAGGCACTACTTCAGTCAAACAAAACACAATCTAACAAAGTCTTACAGTGCCAAATGCAACTTAGGAAAACTTTAGAATCACAGAAACTGCCAAGAGACAGGTGTTAGGAATACAGCAGAAGACAAAAGCATCAGAGCTCTCACACTGCCTTATTACAAGTGTCTCTTGTTGCAGTGGTTGGATTTAAATGCAGGGTCTGCAAACTGTGCTTATGCTTGTGTTATTTGAAGATAAAAAGTTAGTCCAGCTGTCAACATAGCAGTGCCATACCTAGCACAACAGCTGGCTGAGCACAAGCTACAAACAGAATTGAAGCAAGAGAATCTGACTATATAAATTATATAGATATCATTTATAAGCAGTAAGTTTGTTATCTTTTGCTTTCAAGAAAGAAACCTTACAGAGGAGGAGGGTGTAAAGCTACAGTGTAACACACAGTAACACGCAGTTCCATTACTACAACACAATGATGTAAGGACTGCAAAGATTTATGTTCTGGACTACCACAAAGAATCTGACACTGTCTTGCACAACAACCTTGTCTCTAGCTTGGACAGACATGGATTTGATGGATGGACCACTTGGTGGATAAGGACTTGGCTGGATGCTTACACTCCAAGATTTGTGCTCAATGGATCTATGTCTACCTGGAGACCAGTAATGAAGGGTGTTCTTCAGGGCTTGGTAGTGGGATCAGAGTTGTTCAACATCTTTGTCAGCTACACGACAGTAAGTCTGCAATGGCACCAAGCAGCATGGTACATGCTGGAGGGAAGGGATGCCATCCAGAGGGACACTGACAGGCTTCAGAGGTGGGTCTGTGTGAACACCATGAAGTTCATCATCCTGGGATGTATTAAGAGGACCATGGCCAGCAGAGCCAGAGAGGTTCTTCTCCCCTCTCCTCTGCCCTGGGGAGGCCTCCCCTGGAATGCTGTNGGTCAAGTGCAAGGTCCTGCACATAGGTTGGGCAAATCTCAAGAACAAACATTGACAGTAGCCCTGTGGAGAAGGACTTGGAGGTGCTGGTTAACAAAAAGCTCAATATGATGCATCAGTGTGCACTTGAAGCCCAGAAGGCCAACTGTATCCTAAGCTCCATCAAAAGAAGCATGAGCAGCAGGTCGAGGGTGTACCTCACCTGGAGTACTGCGTTCAGCTCTGGGGCTCCCAGTATAGGAATGACACAGATCTGCTAGAGTAGGTCCAGATGAGATATATGAAGATGATCAGGGGGCTGGAATACTTGCCCTATGAGAACATGCTGAGAAAGCTGGGCATGTTCAGCCTGGAGAAGAGAAGGCTCTAGAGAGACCTTATAGCAGCCTTCCAGTACCTACAAGGAAGGGGCCTACAAGAAAGATGGAGAGGGACTTTTCATAAGGTCATGTAGTGGTATGACAAGGAGTAACAGTTTCAAACTAGGAAGAATTTCTTCACTTATGAAGATGGTGAAGCACCGGAACAGGTTGCCCAGAGAAGTTGTGGATGCCCCATCCCTGCAAGTGTTCAAGGCCATGCTGGATGGGGCTTTGAGCAACCTGATCTAGTGGAAGCTGTCCCTGCCTCTGGCAGAGGAGTTCAAACTAGATGACCTTTAAGGTCCCCTCCAAACCATTAGAATGGGTTTTCAGAACAAGCTATGTATACACATGCACGTCAGCTTACCAGGGCCAGGCATTCAGGGAGTCTGCTTATTTATGTAGATAGAAGCCTCACCACTAAAGAAAGAACATCATCTGCAAACAGCTTTCAATCTAGGTTTCAAATGTGCTAACAGAAATAGTGAAGAAAAGCAAAGGTTTTGATATACAATGCTCTATGCATCTTTGAGAGCATTATTTTGTGAATATACTGAAGTGCCAACATCCTCCTGTCTTTAGGCTGCCAAAGGTGACCCTCGCTCTCCACAACCCAAAGCCACACGACAAATGAGGTGACTTAGGAAACCAATGCTATACCTTCAGAAAAACCTCCAGGAAAATGGATGTTGGAATGTTACCACTTTCAGAGGTCACAACCTCCATTACAGAGCCAAGCCAGTATGTGTGCCTGTACTTTAATTCACAACTCAGCTCAAACTCACCTTTTTTGGCAGTTTAAAACAGCAAAGTGGACTGGTCTGAATGAGCTAAGCAATGGATGTACTTTCCACTATTATCTACTATAAGGATAGCTGCTTAAAGCAAAACATGTGACTGTAGCTGGCAACACCTTAACCCATTGTTCCTAAATTAATCAGATCCTAACCTTTACTTAAGGCTTAATCACAGTGCCCAAAATAGACAATTTAACAGCTGCCTATTTAAATTTTAAAGGGACTTGTTCTACGAGGACCACCTGGAAGGGTGAAGGGAGGGAAATAAAACACAGTTATATATTTAAACTATACTTTATACATACTAAACAAAGTAACTCGATGATGTTCAGAAGGAGATCATTAAAACATTCCCTGCCTCAGTTCTCCTCCAACACATCTGAGCCATGGTGAAGATTTACTTTTAGATTAAGATGAGTTGCCTTTTCCCATCTCCAAGGCACATACTGATAGTCTACCAAAGCCTGACCTGTGTGGTTTACTAGCCTGAAATCGAAATGATATGCTAACAAAGAGGCATTGTGAGATGAATCCTCTTGATATGTGGATTGATTGAAGGAGCCATCAAACAAGCTCTCAATGAGGAAATTTCATCTAGCCAACAATGCAAGTGAGGGCAGCAACTACCAACTCAGAACCATGTGGATTCACAGAGTTAATCACTCAAAAGAACCACTGTTCTAGACTGTTATTGTGTGAGAGATGGAAAAGGTTTTCCTTTCTCATTGGCAGCAACATTTTATGCAATGAAATAGAATACTTCATTTTGCCTGTATTATAGTCATTTGTTTGCTTATGAGATTATTTTTTTCTTCAGTCTAACAAAGCATTTCTTTCCATCACTCTGTATGCACATTTTTTAAAATATATGTATTTGTAGTTGGAAGTGAATACAGAGTGTTCTGTAAAACAAAGTCTACATACTCATCCAGGACCAGTAAAGCAGAAGGCAGTCCTCTTAGAGAAGAGCTTTACTCACAAATTACACTTCTTTCCTGCTCCTCCTCAATGCCCTCTTTCAGAACATCCAAATTCATAAAACCCAAGAAGAGAAACCCACCATAGTGGCAGATCTCACAAGTTAGTTCTATTTTTCTCATCATTATCAATTCACACTCTGTCAGTGCCCAGTTTCAGCAGTTTGGAGACTTTCTGCTTAAACAGATGAAAATGCAATTTTTTTGGTCATGACCCAAAACTCCATCCCTGGTTAGTACACTCTAAGCATTAAACACCTGCCACATAGTACCAGAATTCACCTGCAAGGCAACACTTGACCACCTTTGCTTTGGCTAGTGTTTTCATTTCTCTTTGGCATTTTATTCACTAGGGAGTTTCTGCTTTGTTTTTTTCCTCTTCTCCTGATCTTTGTAGATTTCAGGAAACAGGCAGTTAAGCAGTGTGCACAGGATATATTAGAAATTTGATGGCCAGTTACTGATCATTTGTCTTGAGCTTCAGTAGACAGAGTCAGTGGAGCCAGGCAGGCAAATATATCTGATGAACATGGATGAACAGAAGAGGTCTTCATCCTCTTTTCCCACACAAAAGCAAGGGCAGCAAACACCAGCAGACTCAAGCCATACCAACTTTGTATATTTTTTCACCAGTGTGTGCTGTTGAAAGCACCACTGTTTTAATATTCCCTAGCTGCCAATTCCTCCAAGCTCATTTTGACAAACTCAAAATCAAAACAGAAGTACAGATGTTCTGCATATTTACTTCCAACAAGAGGATACTGGTTGTCTAATAGAGCCAGAGGAATGGCACTCACCAGGTATGGAAATAAACCCCAGAAGCTGGCAGTATTCCAGTGCTGTTTCTAAGTAGCACTAGCATTTTAAAGGAGCTAGCCAGAATGCTTGGCAGTGACAAGTAGGTATCATCCCCTCTGCTGCAACACAGGGACTGCATATTTTTTTCCTCCTTGGGAAGCTAAGGAGAAATGACAGACTTTGGCTCTGTGCTCTTGGGTTTGCTACTCTTCATGCAGGGGAAGGAAAGGTGTTGAGTGATGAAGGGCTTCAGTAAGAAAATCCCTGTTCCATGTCAAGGGAAAGCAGATGAGCCCCATGCCAGAAAAGCCAGATTGTAAGAGACACAGATGCACTCTGGGACCACTTGCAAACAAAGCTGGTAGCAATTGTGATTCACCCTAGCACAGATGCTTGTTTTGGTGTTGAAATCTCAGTCAAGGACTTCATAATCCTGGAGAAGTAACTCAGAAAGAAAGAGTGAGACAAACAATAAAGGGAAGATAGCTTTTCACACATGAAAAGTCTAAATATTGCATTTGTTAAAGGAATCCATACACAGACCTCATCTACTAGAAAGGGAAGCCACCAACCAGGAAATCTAACTTCAAGTACCTGGTGCATCAAACTTGTGTACAGACCTTAAAAGCCTGCCTTCCACATCCAGGCTGCTAGCTTCAGAGATGAAACCCTTACTCAAGTTTCCAGGAAACAGTTGAAGAGATTTCTGAGCTACAGGATGAAATTCTTCTCTAAGCACATTTCACCTGATTTCTCATTGCAAAATAAATCAAGATTTGTTAATATAAAAAAAAAAAACAACAACTAGGAAATTCTCTACAATCTATGCTGAAAACTACAGGTCACACATGATAAAAAATAAAGCCATAAACAACTTTCTCCATATGTTTCTGGTTTTGTTTGTCTTGTGATCTGTAATGTAACAAGGTGAATTAAGGACGAAGTAGCAGTTACTGTGTTTCACTCATGGGAAACATGTCTCCAAAACTCCACTTTAAATGCAGTTTTCTAATATATATTATTTAATACAGCAGCAACACATTGCACCTTACAACAGGGTTGCTCTTATTAATGAACATTGCAGTGCCTTAAGAAAAATGGGAAGAGAAGAGCTTTCAGCAGAATCATTACACATTAAAAATTAAGGAATCAAAAAGGAAGCACAGCTCAGCACCCTTGTGATAAACATATTTCTCATTTAAACAGATCTAAACCAGCATCCTACCGTTAAAGCTGCTAACAGATTGCTACAGTGTGTGAACAGCATCACTTGTTGGTGTTTAGTCACCTTCTCTTTTGCAACCAAGATGTTCAAAAACAAGAGGAAAAAAACAGAAAGGAGGTAAAGCACTAGCAATTTACAGATCAGACAGAACTGATTTAATCCAAAGGGCTTTTGAACAAATATGGCATTAGAAAATCCAAAATTTCAAATAAGTTATTAAAGAAAGCCTCTTCCTTCCCTTTTCTAACAAACTACTGTCATCTCTTCACCTCTCCAGCTGGACTGCAGACCTCATGAGGAGCCATAACAAATTAGTTCATGGCTGTGTAAGCTTCTGCTTCATTACACAGCATAATGATAATTCAGGGAAGAAACTCCAACCCTGCTCTCTTTATATCCCCTCCAACTCCCTGCAGGAAGCACTGTCTTCTGGTGATTTTGTTAATGGGCAGCAAGTTTATCTGATGTTCAGCCTTTTATTAAAACTTTCCAATTGCTTTAATTTTTTCAAACCAATTGAAAGAAAGATTGATGACCAAAAGGATACAATAAAAAAAACTCTGAGAAAATAAAAGTCTATCTTGTTCTAAAGACAACACACATAATGAGAAGTACTGCATCAGAAAAAGCCTGGTACAGCTGCGTGCACTGAGTGAGCCCTAACGGCAGCCAGCAGAGCTCCGAACCTCCCAGAGCACGAGTGGCCTAGAGCTGGGAAAATACACAATGGTTTTGTTGCAGAGTTTAGATTGCATATCCAGCCTATTGTCCCCCAGGGCTCAGTGCTGGGTGCAGCAGTGTTCAATATATTCATCAGTGATCTGGATGAAGGGGTCGAGTGTTCCCTCAGCAAGTTTGCACATGATCCCAAGCTTGGAGCAGTGGCTGGCACACCAGGAGCTGTGCTGCCATCCAGAGTGACCTGGACAGGCTAGAGACATGGGCAGGGAGAGACTGAATGACATTGAACAAGGGGAAGTGTAAGATACTGCATGTGGGAAAGAACAACCCCATGGATCAGTACAGACTGGGAACTGATCTGTTGGAGAAGAGCCCTGGGGAAAAAGCTCTCGGAGTGCTGGTGGCTAGGAGGATGCCCATGAGGCAGCAATGTGCCCTTGTGGCCAAGAGGCCAATGGCATCCTAGGATGCATTAAGAGGAGCGTGGCCAGCAGAGCCAGAGAGGTTCTTCTCCCCTCTCCTGTGCCCTGGGGAGGCCTCCCCTGGAATGCTGTGTCCAGTTGTGGGCCCCTCAGCTCCAGAAGGATAGGGAGCTGCTGGAGAGAGTCCAGCCCAGGGCCAGCAAGATCCTGAAAGGAGTGGAGCATGTGCCCTAGGAGGACAGGCTGAGAGAGCTGGGTCTCTTCAGCCTGGACAAGAGGAGACTGAGAGGAGACCTCAGCAATGCTTAGAAATATGTGAAGGGTGAGTGTCAGGAGGAGAGAGCCAGGCTCTGCTCAATGGCATCCAATGGTAGGACAAGAGGGAATGGGAGCAAGTTGGAGCACAGGAGGTTTAGTATTAACATGAGGAGAAACTTGTTTGCAGTTCAGGTGCCAGAGCACTGGCCCAGGCTGCCCAGGAGCCTGTGGAGTCTCCTTGTCTGGAGCCATTGCAGAGCTGCCTGGACACATTGCTGTGTGAGCTGGTCTAGGTGCTCCTGCTCTGGCAGGGGGGTTGCACTAGATGATCTTTCTAGGGCCCTTCCAACCCCTAACATTCTATGATTCTATGATTTTAACTATCTATTTCTCTGGTCTTTATGAAATACTATGAGTATACCTCCCAGGCTCATGTAAGCAACTGTCTTCCAGCACCAGTTTCTATCACAGTATGACAGTATCATCATTATCTGCTAGTCTGTAATTAAGTTCTGATCCAAAAATGCACTTTTAAAAGGGCAGATTTCAAACCACTGCCCCCTAAAATGCAACGAGGTGCAGGAGCCACCACCAAGTTATCAGTTCAGTAGTCAGGGGGCTACTGATGCCTTAAATGTTGTACCAATTTAGAAGTACCAGTCTGTAATGGCAAAGTGCCTTCAGCAAGAGAGGCTAGCTAATGAGCTATGCACTTATTCTGGATTTTTTAATCAGGGATCAACACACACCATTCCCCTAGGAGTACTGCAGTACAGCATAACATCCACAACACAACAGAGATTTCATCTCTTCAGCTGAGGTATATCAACAGTCTCACATTCAGAATGAGAACCAGCCATCTCTTACAGCTTCATGCTTGTTGCCTATGTAACACCTTGAGCTCTCAGCTACTGTGGCAGGGAGCTGCTCCCCAAGCTTTCCTTTTCACTGTCTCTATAGGGAAAAGAACTGTTTGAGAAGTAGTATTTACATCAGCTTCCTATTTTATAGAAAGACCACAGCCATCACTCTGCAGATCTTTTGAGACTATATGCAAGGCTGCCTTACAGTGCATGCATGAGGCAGAACTTCTAAGTTGCCTTGGCCTCAGTTTCTTTCTCAACTGGAGGAAGAAAGGGACCTGAAGACATCAAGAACATCTCCAGGCTTCCTTCATAATGTGCTACTGACCTAATGTTTTCTAATATGCCTTTTCATTTCCACATGTAGATAACTGTGCTTACAAGTTCTCAGTAAAAACAATTTCAGTTGTTCGTACACACAACAGAATTTGCAAAACACTGCACATCTGACTTGAGTGAAACAAAACCCCAGACATCTCACAGGTGCTTGACTGGTCAGGTCAGAAAAATATTTTCTCATTTCCAAATCTGACCTAAAACTTCCTTTATGCAATCTTCTGTATCCAACAGGGTGCCTCCTACCTTACATCCCTTCAAGAAATAATTCAAGGTGTTGAGGGTTTTTTATCACTTTCAGACCCTGGGATACTGCAAGAAGCAGCAGCTTTAGCACTGGTTCTGGTTTGACTGCTTTGCATTCATGAGGTGATGCTACCAACCACATCCTTCTGCCCTGCTTCTGCCAGAAAGAACAACAGTGAAGACAGAGAGGAAGTAGGATGGCAAGTGCCAGACATCAGAAGTGTTTTGTCTAGTATTTTTCAGAAGTCCTGACTTTAAATGATAAATAATTCATACATATAATTCGATTTATTAAAATAATTATTATTAACTAAATTATGTATTTAACAATTTATTATTTATTAGATAATTTAAGTAATAACGAACTTAAAACTTCTCCAGATCTTTACTAGTACAATACTGTGTTTTCCTGATATAGATGTAGATCATCGAGCCACTTTTTGTGCTATGTATTTCAACATCACAGCTTCTGGTTATTTTACTTTTTTGAACTAGAGCAACCACACCTACTTTAAGTTTCAACCAAGTAGACATAGGAGCACAAACACCTTACTTTACTAATTTCTGTGGCTAATCCTCCAACATAGGATCTTAAACTACTCTGATAAAAGCAGAAGACATGACAAATCAGTATTTCAGGAAAACCAAAGAGGGGAAAACATCCTGTTTTCTTTAGTACAACAATGTTAAGAGCCCCTCCAAATTCTCTGACCCTTAGTCATACATACAGACTTCATTCTTTCCCAGTAATCGCTCTTTGAGATTCAAGAAAAAGTCCGTGAAGCCAGAGAAAAAGGGATAGGACATCAGTAAATGAAGCATGAGTCATTATCATCTGCCATCACTCAAGCACATGAATACAAATGCTGGCACAAACCTAGGTATTAAATGCACTGATGACACTGACTCATCGGGTGCACAAGTTAACCATCAATGTAGTCATCATATTCTCTCTACTTCAAGCTTCAAGCACACTCTGCAATAATGAGATTCTTCATGCTCTACACAAATTCAGCAGTGGAAGGCCTGAGGCTTCACATCAATTCAGCCTGTGTCAATGGCTTAAGAAAAAAAAAAACAACAAAACAACCAAAAAATCCAGATCTACCAAGCTTCAAATCCTTTCAGTGAGAGCCTCAAAAAGCTTGAAGTTTATTGTACTTTTTGTATCAGCATATGGAGAACGCTGAGGTACTCAATGACTTTTTTTCCCCTTCAGTCTTCACCAGCAAGCACTCCAGTCACAGCATCCAAGTTACAAAAGGCAAAGGCAGGGACTGGGAGAATGAAGACCCACCCACTGTACAAGATCAGCTTCAAGGCCATCGAAGGAACCTGAAGGTGCACAAGACCACAGCACCTGATAAGATTCATCCCCAGGTTCTGAGGGCACTGGTACATGAAGTGGCTAAGCCACTCTTCATCATATTTGAGAAGTTGTAGCAGTCAGGTAAAGCTCCTGCTGGCCAGAAAAGGGGAAACAGAAGCTCCATTTTTAAAAAGGGAAAAAAGGAAGACCCACAGACCTAAAGGCCTGTCAGTCTCACATCTGTGTCCAGCAAGATCGTGGAACAGATACTCCTGGACACTATGACAGACCACATGGAAAATGAGGTGACTGGTGACAGCCAACATGGCTTCAATAAGGGCATATTACACCTGACAAATCTGGGGGCTTTCTAGAACAGGGTTACAGTGTAGGTGAACAAAGGAAGAGCAGCTGACAGCATCTTTCTGGACTACTGCCACTATCCTGCATGACATCCTTGTCTCTAAATTGGACAGACATGGATTTGATGGATGAACCACTTGGTGGATAAGGACTTGGCTGAATGCTTGCATTCCAAGATTTGTGCTCAAGGGATCAATGTCCAACTGGACACCAGTAACAAGTGGTGTTCCTCAGGGGTTGTTACTGGGATCAGTGCTGCTTAACATCTGTCAGAGTGGAATCGAGTGCACTGACAGCAGGTCTGCCAATGGCACCAAGTTGTGGGGTGCAGTTGACATGCTGGAGGGTAAGAGATTTCACCCAGAGGGACCTTGGCAGGCTTGAGATGTGGGCCTGTAGGGACATCCTGAAGTTCAACAAGGCCAAGTGTAAGGTCATGCACATGGGTAGGGGCAAACCCAAGCACAAACACAGGCTGGGCAGAGAATGGATTGACAGTAGCCCTGTGGAGAGCACTTGGGGGTCTTGGTTAACAAAAATATTGCTCAACATGATGCATCAAGGTGCACTTGCAGCCCAGAAGGCCAGCTGCATCAACAGAAGGTTGAGGGAAAGTCTGCTCTCATGAGACCCCCCATCTGGAGTACTGCATTCAGTATAGACAAAGACATGGATCTCTTGGAGGAGTGCCATGAACATAATAAGGGGCTCAAGTACTTCCCCTATGAGGACAGGCTGAGAGAATTGGAATTTTTTGCCTGTAGAAGAGAAGGCTTCAGAGAGACCTTACAGAAGCCTGCCAGTACCAAAAGGAGGACTACAAGAAAGATAGATAGGGACTTTTTAGAAGTATTTCAAGGAGTAACAGTTTCAAACTGATAGAGAGTAAACTTAGATGTATGTAATGCATGTACAGAAATCTATTTCAAAACCACACTTCTGCCTGATGCAATAGCTAAAGGGAAAGTAATTTTTTGTAAGATGGAAACGAAGGGTAAAATTCTGATGCTTTTCAAGTCAGCAGAAGTTTTGAAGTTAACTTCAAATGAATTGACTATTTAACCTGAAGAGAAGCTAAAATGAATATTTAAACTCATCAGCATAATAAACGTTGCAACTGCTTCTTTGGAAAGCTGTGGTAACAAATTCTGGCTCACTGAAGACTGCTACCATCTCCTCTATCACAACTCATTAAAGATCGAAGTGTTTGTAATTGAACCATAAATCTCCTTTGTTCTTAGAGAGATTGACTGAACAAAACAAAACAATAGATATTTACAGTGATATACTTAGCAGTAGCAAAAGAAAGTATTATTTCAAAGTAAAATTATAATGATCTTCCATTAAAACCCACATCAGGGAAAAAATGAAATAAAGTATGAAGAGCTTAAAGAGGAACAGCTCTAAAACTTGGAATTCCTTGGGTCTCAGTCACAAGTTCTTAAGGATAACATTGATACAATTAATAATCAATGAATTAATAACCTTTGGGAAAGAGGGATTACAGTCTCTGCTTGGAAAGTACCCAAGCCATTCCGAAGGCTATGTCAATCTAAATTAACACAAGCTTCCTGAGAAACTCTCAAGATCATCTTCAAGTTCTGAGCCACTGAGGTTACCAGTGAAACATAACTACAGTAAGAAGACAGAAAGGTGAGTTCTGGGAATTAATACATAGTAATAACAGTCATGGTAGGCCCTGAAAGGTTGTCCCTAACTAATTATTTTTAAGAAACTGAATGAAGTTCCTGCTTACTCTTCAAAAATAATCATACAAAAATTTTCATCTTTCTACACTTGGAATCAAGTCCTTGACCCTTGGCACTGCAAAAGTAAGCATAGGTTACTCTTTGCCTTCTGAATTGTTGCAGTAACAAGCAAGAGGTTTCAAAGCAATGGCAGACATATGGTACTGCATGCTCCACACAAGAGCAGCTTCTTCTGCACATATGTCCTTCAGAGGCATTAGAGTGTGTCCAGAAAAGGGCAATGAGGCTGGTGAGGGCTCTGGAGAATAAGTCTTAAGAGAAAGGGCTGAGGGAACTGGGGTTGCTTAGCCTGGAGGAACCTCAGGGTAAACTTTATTGCTACTTAACAGGAGGTTGGAGTGAAATAGGGGTAGGTCTCTTCTCCAGGGTTGACAGTGAGACAACAAGAGGAAATGGCTTCAAGTTGCACCAGAGGAGGTTTAAATTCAATGTCAGGAGGAATTTCTTCACTGCAAGGGTTGTTAAGTCTTGGCCCAGGCTGTCCAGGGAGGTGATGGAGTCACCATCCCTGGAGGGGTTTAGGAAACATTTAGGTGTGGTACTTAGGGCCATGGTTTAGTGGCATGGGAGTGATAGGTAGATGGTTGAACTTGATGATCTTAGAGATCTCTTCCAACCTTAATGATTCTGTGGTTCTGTGATTCATTTACTGGCATGCAAATTTCCTTCCACCTCACACTGATGAGTAGTTGCAGGACTCTTAACACTTACTCTTACAATCTGTGTCAGTTAGGGCAGCAGCAGTATCAGGTAACAGCCAGAAGACAAACCTTTCCAAGACAAATGCAATTCATCATGCAATTCTCAAGAGCATGCAAGTGGAGTACAGTAGGACACAGAAGTGCACAACAGGACAGGGACTGTGGAAAACAATTCTCTGGAGGATCTGCAATTTTATAACCCTTGCATAAGATTAACGTCATAGCACCAAGCCACTGCATGAGACCAAGAAACACCAACTACAATCAAGCACCACAGCATTGCTGATTTCTGCTCTTTGCTTGAGCAAACAGCATGCATAATGAGAAAACCTTTGATGCTATTCATGTGACTCTGGGGTTGTCCTGTCCCTACTTCCAACTTGGGCTATTCTGTGTTATAATCAAGCTGTACTGACACAGCTTAGCTGGGCTAGGTAGAGCTGCTCGCAGGTTGCTCCAGTTTTGCTTCGCTGATTAAACACAAAGGGTTGTTGTGTCAATTGCTTCCTTGCCCTTAATCTTCTCTTCTGAAGACATAAAAGGAGCTCATTGCTCACTGTGGTTGAGGATTTTGGGGAAAGTTCATGAAGAAATGGGCTGTAGCACTCTCAGCATGCTGATGTCCCCCTGCTCTGAACTGCCACTTCCACAATGACTGAAACTGAGGAATAGTGTTATCCTCTCAAGTAACAGAACAAGAGGAAATAGCCCCAAGTTGTGCCAGAGAAGGTTCAAGTTGAACATTAGGAAAAACTTCTTCACCAAAAGGGTTGTCAAGCCCTGTAACAGGTTGGCCAGCAAAGCAAAGTGTACATGTGTTGCTGAGGGACATGTTTTCGTGGTGGACTTGGCAGTGCTGGGTTAATGGTTAAACTTGCTGATCTTAAAGGTCTCTTCCAACCTGAATGATTCTATGATCTATCTAGAGATAAAACTTAGAGGACTAGCTAGGCTAACTGTTTTACAGAAGATACACAAGCAACTACTTTTGGGAAGTTTGAGTCCTGAACAAAGACAATCTTCATCTAACAAAACACAAAAGCCAGCTTCCCATTTTGTACACAAGGTTCCTTCCTCCAAAATAACTAGTTCTGTGCTTTAAGTTTCTGACACGAGACAAAGATTTCATTTTTTGTATCCAACAACTCCAGCAAGACACATGAGAGTGAAACAAATTAAAGGTACAACTCAAGTAAGCTGGTATCTGTCAATGGCCCCAAACTTCACTGCAGCATCTGTGATAGGTAACATATTGATTACCTCTTGTCAGCACAGATGGGCAGAAAGCCCTCCCACAGATACTCCCTATTATTGCTGTAAAGACTATCTTTGCTCTCCTTATACTGAGGGGGTCAGAGCTTCTTTGTGAAGATCCCTTTCCAGCCTGTGTAGAATTAAAACAGGGAGCCTAATGGCTCTTGTTAAAGATTAAACAGGCACACTGCTACCTAGCTCAAATTGAACTTAACACCTTGGGTTGCTCATGTCAATTTTCTGAAACATGGGGAAAAAGGTAATTGTCAATGAATGAAACCAACCACCTTGGGAGGGGTGGAAATCAATAACATGGAACAATACAAAGCTATACAATCTTAATCAGTATTCTATAATGAAAAGGCTTTTAGACAGATACACAGAGTAATTGGCTGTTCCCTTGTGGCCCATCCTCTAAGCTATACAATAGTCCAATTAAAATATAATGTCAATAGCAACGCAGTTGTTTATTTTGTAGTTTGTGTTGGGTTGTTTGGTTGTTGTTTTTTTTATATGCACTAGCTTACATTTGCTAAATCAAAAGTTGCAGACATTGAAAGAGCATCTACAGAACAATAAACCAAAGATCAAACCCAAGGGATCAAATTCAGGTCAGATATCACAGTCAATACATTTTAAGCTTCTAATTCACTGCCTTTCTAATTGTATGTACAAGCTTGGCCACAAAATTAACATCTCCTGGGTTCCACCAGAGAAACAACATTGCTCAATTAGAAATTCCTCTTTCCAAAACTGGGTGTAAAATCCTCTCAGAATTTCACATCATTGACAGAAGAAATTAAAATAGTTTGAGATTAAATCTGCTTATTACCACCAAAGAATAAGAATCCATAGTCTTCCAAAACCAAGAAAAATATACCAGGAAATATCAGTTCTTGAAGAGGATCAGAAAGACTGAATGGGAACACCACTAGAGAGCATACATCCAGGAAAATGTTTGCAGTGACTTTCCCCTCCTCCTGATTTACAGTAAAATGAAAGGATTGTGTCAGAACAGTTCCATTAGGTTGCAAGTGCAACAGAAGTTGGTGCCTGGAAGCTAAAGAGCTGCTGCAGACAGAGTGCCCAGATGTACTGGAAGAGAGGTTCACATTTCCTTAACTAGATTTACCCTTCTGAGTTCACTATTGACTAATGCATCCTTAAACTAGTTCTGCCTACTAGAAAATTTTATAATACAAGGTAAGGTACAAAACTTACGACATACTTGCACTGCATAGTGGCTACTAAGTAACAGAGCAAATGAAAGGTGTTCTGGTTGGTTTTTAAATTACCAACTATCATTTTGCTATCTCTAGGACTGAGCGGGCTGCCCATGTTAGAACTTAGAGATCATAATCTACCCAAACATGCTCATCTATTAATCCCAACAGCTTGATGGGAACCACAGAGACATTTAAAGGAAACAAACAAAGCCCCAATGATTTCTTTAACAAGTTAGAAACTAAGCTATATGATTCTTTTTTAGCATATACCAGTTTGAGAATGTCAGGTTGAGCACCATAAAGACGTGGTCATTGAGACAGAGAGGCAACTTGGTACTGGAAGCATGAAGGGCAAAACTGGAAGCTGTCTGTCCAGTGATGCAAACACACAGAACCCCAAAAAACTGCAGTTGCCATCCAGCTCAATGTATTTCAGTTAAAATTCTGATTGATCAGCTGCAAGAAGGAAGCCTTCACTTCACTGAGGTTGCTCTTCAGCAACTCATGAAACAGAGGTGTTACACAATAAAATGGACTCTGTGTAAGTGGGGTAGGTAGGCTGGAAATTAATACTACACAGACACAAAGTTCTTACAAGGCTAAATTTTGAGCCAGTGTGACAGGAATGACCTACAAAACATTTAGGCTCCAGAAGACAGCAGATTAAGCACATTGACTTTAAGAGGTTGTCTTTGGGAGCTCAATCCCCCATGTACACTTAGGCAGTGCCATGCCAATGCTTAAGAGGTTTTTTTGGTAGAACTCCACAAACAGGATTTTCTTTTCTCTTTTAATGAGAAGCAACACCAAGTTGTTAGTTTCAGGCATCTAGGAGCCATGATCTCTGATACAGCAATGCCAAAGAAATACTGTAGGGTTAGCAGGAAAAGGCAAATCTAAGAAAAAACGTTGTGCTTAGTAGGGATTAAAATTCCTAAGGTGATTTCAAAAGATTATGTAAGTCCTCTGAGAAGGAACAGCATGGAAACCGTATCAGCAATCCATTAACAATGCACTTACTATCCACCACGATGGAAATACTACAGCACTTGGCATCCTGTTAATATCAGAATCACTTATTTGATTACAAATAGATTTTTCACCCTCCAAATCTAAGCAAATCTTAAGCTTTGGGAGCATCACAACACATTGGTCACTGTCACACAGGTCATTATGGTTTGAACAAGCTAAGCAGCAGCACTGCTGTATGTCAGAGAGACTGGAAAGCTGTATTTGAATAGCAGCATGAAACTGTTTCATTAAGGACATTTTTAAAAGAAGTATGGAACTTACCAAATTTAATGTCATGCTTGAAATTAAATATCCAAATGTATTAAACATTTTAAAAAAAGAGTGCTACTTTAGTGTCTCTCAGTACATCTCAGCTTTATCATGACATCCATACAGACAGAAATAAGGATAAGGCAAAGGGATGGGGGAGAGCAATCAATGCAAACCAGATCAACAGTTCTGGACTAGAGTCTAAAGCTGGTGGAAATGATTCAGGATGCCACACTCGTTCTTCTAGTGCATGAAGCATGTTAGCCTTCACTTTAAGGGGAAAAAGGGAAATGAGAAGTAGAACTAACACTCTATTAAAACCACGACAGCCCTTAAGGAAAGGATGCTTCTGTAATGGCTATCCCTTTAGAAACATTCTTTTTGGATTTCACACAATTAAAAAGCTTCACTGATATTGAAACTTTTACCAGCTCTATAGTGTCCTTATTTGTTAAAATGTGTACAAACCCTACAACCTAGTGCAACATTTACAGGACTTGTTAAAGGTCAGCAGCAAACAGTCATGAGATGAAAGAGGCAGTGCTTGATTACCTTTGGAAAGTGAAAGAAAGTATCACTAAAGATAAAGGGGGGGGAAAACCTTAGAATTCCAGTAGCAGCAAGTGATGCAAATAAGTTAAACCATCCCACCCTGCCAAGCATCCTTGTTCTTCTCCTGCAAATACCAAAGTTTTTATCATGCATCTGCTAAATACCAAGACACTGTTTATCATGGAATAGGCAAGTGCAAAAATTGATGGTAGAATGTTGGTGTTCTAGAAAAGCATATTTATACAAATAAAGGGAATCTCTTTTATAATTAGACACAAATTACAAAACAAACAAAAATCCACAGGACCTCCATAAATTTTGATATAAAGTCCAGTATATTTTATGCCATTCCCATATCCATTTCCTAGGCATGCCCAAGTTTTCTGTTTTTAATAATAGCACAGCAGACACTGACAGAGTGCAGTCAGTCTCAGAAGACACATTAGAGACTTAGGGGTTCCTGTGAAATTAAACATAAAAGCAGTTTACAGTTGGTGAGATAAATACAGCAATAAGATGGGTCTTTTTCAAAGAGATCATTAGTTACATTTAAAATGTGTCATTAGAGAAAAATCCCTAGACATGAAAAAAGGCCACAAACAGATTTTGTTTCAAGCTAAGGACTAGATCAGTTTGCCCATACTGACTTATATTATGATCACTGAGGGCTCCTCTGTAACTAACCAGGCCAGAGTTCTGTGAAATAACCATTTGCCATTTTAGAAAAAGAGGAAAAAAATTATCAACATATTTATTCATTTCAGCTTATTAAACCATCATTAACATGTCTCTGCTTTTGTCACCCTTCCAGAAAAAGCAAGCAAACTTTGGCAGATACCACAGGTTTTGTGTAACAGGTTTAAACCTGTTTTAAAGACTCCTGAGTAATGAAGCTGAGACACCAAGCAAGTTCACAGAATCATTAAGGTTGGAAGAGACCTCTAAGATCATCAAGTCCAACCATGTACCCATCACTACCATGCCACTAAACCATGGCCCTAAATTCCTAACTCCAATTGAGCCAGCAATAGAAGTTCAACTGTATCACTGAAGCCATGAGTTGCTGCCCAGCTAAACAACAGGCAGTGAAAAATTCTTAAAAAACCCTCAAGTCCTGAAACTTTCTGCCCCATGGTATCTCCTCTGTTTGAAAGACATCCCAGCTGGGCTCCTGAATCTCATAAAGCAAATAGGTATCACAGACTATAACACTTCATGTTTGCTTTGGTCTGCAACATACTGATAGCTACTATTGGTTAAAATCTGCAGCAGACCAAAATCTAGAGACATAGCAGTGCACCTGAAGCTTTAACTCAATAAAGCTGGGGGGAAAAAAACCCACAAAGATGCAGAGTTTACCTCAGGTGATCTACTAGTTCTATGGAAAACCCATAAGAATGTTAATCCAGCAGAAGAAACAATGGTTTTAAGATGCTTTCTATTCACCAGGATCCTCTGAAGAATCCTACAGCATCTAATAGTAGCTACTCCCCTTTACGTGGTCTTTAGCTACTAGCAGAAGAAAAATGCCTGAGCAGCAAGAGTGCATTGGCAGAAATGGTTTGTGTGACAGTTTTCCAACAGGCAATACAACTCATAATGGATGGCCCTGGAAGAGTCTGCTAATATGGTAACTGTTTAGTGTTGTGAAAAGTGATTTGTCTGCAGCATTTTGAAACAACAGCTGAATGTAACTGTCTCTTCTAAAGGGCTCTTTAATGGCCATCCATATGACAAGACAGTCATAGGAAACAAACTCAGAATGTAAGGATCATGACAGTTGAGGAAGCTACAGACAGAATCACAGAATCATAAAGGTTGGAAAAAACTAAGATCATCAAATCCAACCATTAATCTAACACTGCCAAGTCCACCACTAAACCATGTTCCCAAGCACCAGATCCACACATTTTTTTTTGTAATGCTTCCAGAGATAGTGATTCCACCACTTCCCTGGGCACCCTTTACCACTGCTTAAGCACAAGCACATACCTGCAAACAGAAGAGCCACACAATCGTGTTATGGCAGAAGGAACATGAGTGGGATAAGGAAGGGGGGTGATGTTCTTCGCTGCTTGGGGTTTTTCCCTCCCCTCTGAACTTTGTCCAGCAAACCTACAGTTACTCCCTTTCCTTATAATTTGAGATTTCAGGCAGTAGAGGAAATTCATCACTCAAGTTTCATACAATTCAGCAACCTTCCCCCTATCCTACTGTTATACATACATCACACACATGTTAGAGTGCAAGACTGAAAAGGGGAATATTTCTTCAGCTAAGTCTGTGGCTGATGGCATTCTGCTCCTGTCACTGTGGCAAATGGAGTCTACCACAGAGTACTCATCTGTATTGAGAGAGAAATTACTCCTGCCTATCAGTCAGAGAGTGGATGAAGTACAAAATCCATTCCCATGATGAATAAACCAGAGTTAAAAAAGGTCAGGATGTCTTCAGTGTCTGCTGGGGACAAACCTTGTTTAAGGTTATTACATTCTTGTCAAAATCTTGCCCAGTATCAGTTTACCTACCTCTTTCTTCGCTTCCTGTATTTCCTCCCTCCTCTTCCTAAAGTCACTCATCTTTATGTGTATTCACTGCTTTACTTTTCAACATCACATTGTTTTTTTCTAGCAAAGTAGTGAACCTTGCTATGTTACAATGAAGACAGCTTTAAGTTCAAATCGTGTCCACTCCAGAGTTAGCACTGGAAATGGAAAAATACCCAGGGTGAAGCTCACCTCTCAAACCCTAGTTATCCAACAAGAGATTGATTCCTACATATGAAGTGCTGGATGTCCAAAAGGAAAAATCTCATCACAATTTTTAGAAACATGAGCTAAATCTGCTGTTAAATGTTGTTGTGCAATTCAAAGACTATCCTTGCCCAGTTGTAATAGCCCAAATATATCCCAGGTACTCCAAGTAAGGCTGAAGATTGTTTTCCTGTCAGCTCATTACTCACAGATCCATTTTGTAGTGTGGCAGAGAGATGCAATTTAGCTCAAGTGACCACCTGAGAACAAGAGCTTGTTGAGGACAAACTGAGGGCAGGGGATGGTTGGCTTCTCTGATCTAAAAGCTTTTTCATGATCTCAAATCAAGCCTAGGACTACTAATGGACTCCAATGAGGTTCTTCTGGGAGGCTGTCAGAATATTTTCTTCCAAGCTGTCCTTGCAGGACCCTCCTTATCTCCATGTGAAGTCCTGATTTGGTTTTTTTTGTGCTGCAGGAAGAAGCAAGGGCAGGTGAAAAAGCACTCTCTTCTTTTACTCTGAAAACACTTTTTAGCCAGAAGCTACTATAAATTCACAGGTCATTTAAAAGAACTGCTGATATGTCACGGAGAGTCCAACTATTTGGAAACACTTATTTGTTCTGTACTTTACATGTCTTTACAGATTTCTTCTTCTGGCTGTAATTCATGACAGCAGCATGAAAATGTATGTGTGTCCCTCCTCCCAGCAGTTCACTGCTGCTGCTGTCTTTCCTCTACTCTAGTCACAGTCCATGATCTGAAAGCATAAACTCTGTACTTTCCCAAAGGAAAAGAAAGCAAGACACTGGTGTTCAAGAAGAACAAGATAGCTTTAGACAAGGCCTGCTTACCCCTTCCCCAAAACAGATTCTCATAGATTCAATAATCAATCAAGGAGCTACTCTGCTTCAAGAATATATCAGCAGGCAAACTGGAAGAAAAATGCTTAGCAGCAGAGCTGACAAAACAAGAGCAGCACAGCCACAGCTTGCTCTGTACAGGGGCTGAGCAGAGCCCACCTACCACACCTCAGCCCATGGCTCTCCGTTCCAGGGGCAGCTGACAGGGCTTACCTGAGGCCACCCAACTCCACACTATTGCCACATGATGTGGATCAGCAGTTCCAGGGAAGAGCATTGGTGTGTTTTCAGAAGCATTGTGTATCTGTCTGGAAACAGGTCAGAGGGCACCTTTTGCTTGAAGTGGAAAAGCAAGTGACCAGTGAATCAGCAGGAGGTTTCTCATTAGGCTGTGAAGTACACTTTGGATCTGAACACAAAGCTAAAGGTTACCAAGACTTCAAGGGCTACTGTACATGCTATGCTTTTCAGTCCTTTGGATAGATATTCAGTAGCCCTAAACCTAGTTCCCTAGCACCCTGTTCCCCTCAGGGCAGGCCATACAGGCTCCTCCCCACCGTGCACTTGGCAGTTGGCTTCTCAATTTAGTTTTAAGTGTTTGTTTTTAATTGCACATGTCAGCATGCCGGGTGGTTAACTTACAATGTGTCACACCAAACAAGAACAAGCCTCCCAGTTAATCAAACACCAACAAAACGTCTCATGTCATATTAACGATACTTGGATCAGTGCCACGAGGAGCAAGTTTGAAAGCCAAGATCCCTCTGCTTCTCTCCCTATCTTAACTACTGTGCAACACTGAAGTTGCTAGAAACATACACATCAAAAGATGACCTCCTGTATGTACCACAAAAGAGGTTTTGAATCATGCCTGCAGCTGTACCTCTCTTTCTTGCTAGAACAACAAGGAGCCTCACAGCACATACCAGACCCAAAGCCTTACAAGGTTCTTTTAAGCTCACATGCATGCTACCAGCTCTATCCACCCTTAAATCTACAGTCCATGGGAATGTTAACACACTCCAGCTACCTCTACACCTTCTCCAGAAAGAGGCAGTGTCTCTTTGTGGGTGCTTTGCTGCTCTTGTGCCAGGAACTAAACGCACACAGCCATGCAGTGAGGCAGAACATGTAACACAGAGCCAGGGCTGAATACAAGAACATCTCAGTGGCTGTGTGGGCACACGTTACACTCAAATCAATGACCAAGCTGTATTTTAATTACAGCTGGGTTCAGCTAATCACCACCTTTCAAATGGCTGCAGATCTCATAGAAAACACATTTCTTTATATACTGTAAAAGAGATTTTTAGGCAATATCCAGACTTACTAAATGTGTTTTTTCCTTTTTGAAAGTAAACGTACAAGATCCATAGACTGGAAGAACTTACGTACTTCCCTGATTAAATAAGTCAAATATTTTGAGCAAAAACAGCCCTCAAGATACTAGGAACAAAACACTGCAATAACAGTAACAATAATGTTCTCAAGCTATAAAAACACTAAACCAAAACTTGCAGCCTCAATTTGCATTTCCCAGAGCGAGCTCTAACTTTAACATACTGTAATACAGTAATATTGTATAAAATCTTGGGGGTTTGTTCTTTGGCTTTTGGAGGGATGAGTGAGAGGTACTGGGCACTTTATACCATCACATTTTCCAATACTGAAACCATAAAATGGCTGGCTTCACCAAAGAGGATGACTTCTCAGAATTAGCTACAATTCCTTCAATTTTTTTATTCAAGAGATATAGGAACTTTCTAGGGGAAAACTAATAGAAAATAAAATCCAGAACACAGCACCACACACAAATCTCTGGAGAAGTCAGGGGGGAGGAAACAACAATCCTGTATTTTGAACTTCTGCATGGGACAGAACCTTTATTATTATTTTTATCATACCTTCACAATAACATTTACATCCAGAAAGTTAAAACCAGTAGAAACCAACAACACCAGTTTCCTTCTTAGAGTCTTCAAAGGTTGAGCAGGTGTTTTGGTGAATGGCTCACACAGCTACAATCTAAACTATTCATCTCCTGCCTACCTCTGGAACACCTCTCACTTATCCCAAAAAACAGTCTCAGGTGCTAGAAAATAAAATCTGTTACAGTTCCAGACCAAAAAATTTGTTCTTTCTAGAAGATTCCAAGATACTCTTTTAACAATCCCAGATTCTAAGACCCTCTTACAATTCACAGAAATGTCATGGCCGAATTTTTATATTCCTTGCAAACTGGATTTAGTATTTTAGATGAAGACTATTTATGTTATGTTCTTTTTGATAAGAAGAAAAGACATTTTTTCATAATATAAGACCCCAAAAACTTCTGCAGCAGGTATATCCTACTGAACATTACATACTTTTGGCAGACACTGAAAACAATAGTTTGTAAGTGGTACAGAGAGGCCAAAACAGAAAAGTTAGGAGTAAACACAGAACTTAGCCTTAGCTAAACTCTTTCTGCCTATACAAGTGTCATTCGACTAGAAGGAGGACAACTCTTCCATAATATGACAAAGAAGCATATCACTATAGTTTGAGAATCCTCCTCATTGATAAGTAACATGCATTTGTCCTCACTGAGATCAGAAAATAAATGAGACAAATATATACACACGCATACTAGTGCTAGACTGTTCTCTATAAAAATTACTCTGGAGTTCTACCCAATTTCAAAGTAGATGGATTTTTTTTCTTCTAGAATACTATCCCAGAGGGCAAGAAAACTGACACAAAATCCCTCACTTTTACAGCTTGTCCTTAAGTTCATAAACAGCTTTGAAAAGAATCCTGCTCTTCAGACTAAGATTGTTTTTGTGATCCAAAATGATCAGTCTAGGAGAGGTCAGATTGGTGCAATCATACAATCATCACGGCGTGGCTCCTAAGTGGCCCCAATTGTTCACAAACAGCTGAAAACAACCCAGGCTGCCAGGCTGAGACTACAGATGTTTATGAAATGTTAACTGGGCATTCCACTCAGTTCTGAGGCAGCATGAACAATCTCATGCACCGACCTTATGATTTAATTGCCTGCTATAATGCTGTGATAGTTTAGCAGTTCAAGCTATCATCATTGTTAACACGCTGATATACTGATGCAATTTCACTCCTGACCTGGATTTACTGCATTGCTCATTCTTGTTTAGTACTTCAGACTGTAGCTGTAAGTGAGACTTGCTTGTCTCTTTTTTTTTCAGTCCATTAGGAACAAATAAGAACCATTTTCTTTTTCACCTTTCAAACAGGACTGATAACTACAAGTACAAAAGATTTACTTAAAAACAACTGGCTGCATCTCTACATTAATGTTTTTGCTCCTCAAAATGAAGACTACATTGTAAAAGGATACACGTTATTTTACACTCATCATTTCATACATATAAACAGTGGCAAATATCTACCACTTCAGCTGCTTTCACTCACAAAACAAAATTCTGCCACTCCTGCAGTTTAAAACTCTACTGCTAGGATAAAACACATTCACTAGTAACTGATAAAGATATATCTTCTGACAGAAGCTTCCCACTAGGCCTTCACCTTGAAATGTCTTTACTTTTAGGTGATGCACATTACTTACAATTATTGGGCAAAGGGTAAAACTATTGTTACCCCATCTTATGTGCAAACACCCTCAGGGAAAAACAGATGGTTACTGACACACTTCACAATATTATTGTATTAACAAGACCCACTGATAAGAGGTTTCTCACACTTAAGTTACAAGAACCTTTCTTTGGAATCTGCCAGGCACTTGGAGGCTATTTATGCTGCCATTAACAGCATATGCTGTGCATATATCCAACACTCGGTGACAGAATGATTTGCAGGGCATGGAATAAGCTAGAGAAAAGGGATGCTGAGCTGTCAAAGTAACATCTCATTATATCACACGAAAACAGTAAAGAGGAAAGGATAGGGCAGAGGGAAAAGTGGAATAAAACCAATTTCAATAGCTTTCATGTTGTTTCTAGGAGACGATGTAACAGAGCTGCTGAGGAGTACATGCCCACTGTCAGTAGCAAGCATATGGCAGCAGTCATACAGAAGGGCTGGTAGGTGAAAGAGGAAAAAAGGAGTATACACAGACACTGGTTATTATTCCCATTTCACATAGCTGATTTCCCCTAGAGAACAACATTAATTAAAGCACGACGAAGCCAATATAGCCATTGGAGAATTTAAACAAAGAAGAATCTCAGCTTTTAGCAAAATGGTGACAACAAATTAAACAGAAACACATTAGAACAGGGATAGATATTAAAGTGTTTTACAGATCTACCAGAAACACTAAGGTAGACTGTGCACAAGACTGGGCTGACAAATCATTTCTTTTGCAGAAACAAGAAGTGTTTTGGCCAACAGAAGAGTATTGCTGCATGGAATCTGTGCCTTAAAGAGAGACAGATGATACTGAAATGTTGCTTTTCAGCCTCAGGCCATTTACAGAAGTAGCTCAGGAAATGTTTTTACAGATGAAAGGACACGCCAGTACGTAAAGTCCCAGCTCCAAAGAACAGACAGCCTCATTGCTAATTTCCTTCTCCACGTTTTAAGAAACCTGCCTTTCTATTTGAAGTTATCTGACAAACCAAATCATCTTCTTGAGCACTCAAAAAGAAGTCTGACAAATTATCAGGCAAAGTTTTATATTATTTATACACTATCATCACATTTACTGTCTCAATTGTCAACTGTCTCCCAAAAGCCTAAAAAGTTACAATTTCCTTTTTCACCATGCTCATTTCTAAGTAAGAACAGTCATTTCCATTTCATACACAAAGAACACCCTCGTTCAAAGAAGGCCAAACTATCTGACTTAAAGACATAGGATAAGTCAACAGTAGAGCTAGGAATAGATTATAGCTGTCCCAGTTCTTAGCCTCTTGCTCTTAGTCTTATAAGTTATAAGACTACAGAACTCCTGAAGTGACATCAGGCTAGAGAACATTGCCAACTGGCCATTAGACAAAGATTGCAGATCATTTAAAGAGCTCCTCTGTAGAAGAATTTGACTGCTGGACCACAGAAGACAGCACACTAAAGAGAGTGGTTTGACTTGGGAAAGCAAAATAAGGCTTAGCAGATCACCATAGTTTTGTGCTGCCAACTTCACAGAACTTCAAGATATTAACCTGGCAGACTACAGACACATATACTTCTGCAGGTATGCAGTATATGACACTAAGTGCCACAGGCAATATGAAAATTACTTTATCCCAGAAAAAGCAACAGTATACAGTTTAACACTTGAAAGGAAACAGAAATGCTATTAATTGCACCATTTCCAAGGTTATTCCCTTGCAGTTATTTGGATAAAGCACTTTGGAGACAAACATACTAAACCTTACTTGCAACAAGAAGATTCAAAACATGGTGTAGCTCAAGTTTGTAGCATTTAAAATCTTGGTATGGCAATTACTGCAGCAAATATTTGGCCCAATAATAAAACTTTGTCTCTGATGGAAACTGTTCTCTGAAAAGAATACTTTGAGCACACTAGTTGGAAAAATGCCTCTCATTCATCACAACTGGAATGGTTTATATCATACCTTTTCAAAGTTACCATGGATTTCAACTGACTGGCTCCTCTAGGATGAGATGCCTAAGCAGGCTTGTTCTTCTGGCACCTGCTGGCTTCCATAAATTGCCATGTTCTTGTATGAAAACATCCCAACAGAAATCTAGAAGTCTAATTAATTTCAGAAATGTCAAATGTGTGGTAGCACCTCACTTGAAATGCAACTGTACTTGGGTTTTGGGGTTTATTTTTTGTTGTTTTCATGGTTTTTTTTAATTTAGATCTGTAGAGCTAAAATATCTAGATAAAGTAATTATATCCAAAGTCAATCCTGGATGAGTAACCTACAAAACTCCCTGGACACTGAGGACAGGAGATTCTCAAACTGAGGATAAGGAGTCCTACAGATGCATACAACATACTTTTATCTTGCAGAAGATATAAAACAGCAGAAAAGGCTCTATGCCTCCATGGAGACAGATTATAAGGCTCACACAAGATACTATGTTCTAACTTGGTGCAAATCATCTGATTTACAGTAACTATCCATGTGTGCTCTTTACCCGAAGCAAGTGTAAAACAATTTGAATTAGGAACACCACAGTTATTTAGAAAGTAAATTTCCCAAGATTTGTTATATACTGCAGAGCTGCTAAGACCCACTGCTTTTAATAAAGCTTTATTCCACAAGGCCCAATCTGTCTGCAACAAAGAAGGAACATCTCTACTAGGTCCGAAAACTGCAGAAGAGCTAGCAGACAATTTAGAGGCAAGACTCAGGCTTATTGCCAGATTTGTCATAGTAGGCTGGCTGATAAAATCTTAATGCTTAATATTAAAAGATCATGGAAGAAAGAACTGGTTTGTAAACTCCCAAGAGAGGCCACTGCTATTAACCAATGGCACAGCTTTTCAAACAGACCATACCACTGTGCACTAAGCTTTGCTATACTTGGTACTAGTTAGCAACACAGGGTCAAAAGAAACTACAGCCATACCCCAGTATCTACCAAGAAGGCCCTCCTAAAATGTGTAATATTCAGCAGTTTGACACAGTAAAGCTACTTTTCCTACATGAATTAGTGCATTAAATAGGGGATATATGCAGGAACTTCAGAAAGATACTTTATATAAACAAAGATAGTACATATGAGGTAGAGCATCACAGAATAGTTGAGATTGGGAGGGACTTCTGGTCCAACCCTGCTCAAGCAGTGTCACTTTGAACAGGCTACTCAGGACCATGTTCATATCAGATATAAGGACAATATTTTTTTATAATGGGATGGTGAAACACTAGCACAGGTTGCTCAGAGAGATGGCAGAAGCCCCATCCCTGTAAACATTCAAGGTCAGGCTAGATAGGGCTCTGAGCACCCTGATCTAATTGAACGTGCCCCTCCTCATTGCAGAAGTGTTAGAACAGATAGCATTTAGAGGTTCTTTCCAATCCAAACTATCCTACAATTCTATAACTCTGTGTCCAGATAGCTTTTGAATATCTCAAAGGTGGGAGACTCTACAACCTCTCTGGCCATCCCATCCCAGTGCTTGGTAGCCCTAACAGTAAAAAACTGTTCCCTTATGTTCAACTGCGTTTCAGTTTCTGTCCACTGTCTCTTGTCCTGTCACTGGGCACCAGTGAAAAGAGCCTGGCTTTACCTTCTTTACACCTTCCCCTCAGGTATTGGTACATATAGAATAAAGCTTTTCTCTAGGCTGGGCAGTCCCAGTTCTCACAGTATTTCCTCACAGGAGGGTGCACCAGTTCTTTAATCATCTTTATGGCCCTTTTCCACATGTCTCTCATACCGTGGAGTCCAGAACTGGACACAGTACTACTCGTGTGGCCTCATCATGCTGAATAAAGGGAAAGGGATCACCTCCCTCAACCTACTGGCAACAAACTGGAGGGGGAGGAGCAGCAAGGTCAGATTCTACAAATAGAAGAGATTATGAACCAAGTGGTATAACAAAGCAGTACACTTGGTATACTTGGTATAAAGTGGTATAACAAAGGAGATGCTGGCATTATAGATCATATTACAGGAAATTTAATCAACATCAGATTTCATTAATACCACTTTCCTTGAGTAATTTAATGCAAAATGACAGAAAAGCAAGGTGATGATAACAATTAACAGTGCACTGATAAGGAACAGAACTCTGAAGTGCTGGATAAAAAAGCAATAGATACAGCAAAGTGTTGCTATACCTGGAAACTAAATGTATTTCTCTCACTATGATCAGACTGCCACTTCACAGCAAACATTCAAGATCACATAGATTCTACCTGAAAGTGGCTCAGTGCTCGAACACATGGAAGCACAAGATCAGCTGTGCTGAACCTTCTGCAGAGAAAAGTGTCTCATACCACTTAGAAGAGACTTGCTCCTCTGCAGAGCTCACTGTCTTTCACTGTTTGGTGATGACAGACCTGTCACACACAGCCTTCTTCTCTGTGAAGTGCTGAGTACACTAGCCTAAGCAGCACTCCAAATGCTTATTACTACTGCTCCCCTGCACCTGCCTTTTAACTGAAGAAAGGAAAAAAAATATGTTAACAAGATCAAAGAGAAAGAAAAGATGAAGGGGGAATATAAAAATTAAAATGCAAATTGTGCATATGGATCATGAAGTCAAGAGGTACAACATCATTAGGGGATAAACAGCTTTTCCGAGGCAGAAAGTGTGTAACGCTGACCCTGTAATACCATAAAGTAGCTTACGGGAAAGAAGTTAATAGGTTTAAGCACTTCCTCCTGTTCGGCAGGACGTGTGAGGAAGACGTTTGAAATCCATGCTCCTCACAGCCCGAGCCCGGGAGCCCGCGACCAGCATGGCCGGGCCTGCAGCGCCCTCTCGCGGCTGCACTTCTGCAAGCGCTCCCGCTACCTCTATCGCCTGACAGGGCTGCGGCCTGGCCCGGCATCTCCTGACGAGGCCAGACCATCACCCCCCTTCCCGGCATCTCCTAATAGGACCAGAACCTGCCCTCTCCCCCAGCGTCAACATCACTGATATCAATGCATTTTCGTTAAAGAATAAATAGAAGAACAGGCACAGTCTGAAAATCCCTTGTGGTCTCCTGTGGCCCCTGGTGCTATAACTGTGCCCACAGCAGAGGAAGCATTAAACTCATTGCCCACGGGAAAGTGTGGGGAGTGAGACCCATGTTCCTAGAATCCTTGCATGGATAGGATGAGCTCATTAGCCTTCTGGCANCTCTGGAGGAGAAAAGACAGCGTAGAAAGAATCGTGTCTTGCAGCTTCTACCTCCTGAGGAGTCCTTGTGCTGTGCCTTTTGCTCTTGTCTGTCCTGCATTGGCCTTTGCAGCCAGCAGCGCTTGGAAAAAGTGCTTGGGAAGAGCATGGATGGAGCCCTCCCCGGAGCTGCATTCGTGAAGCCTGGCCATGAGGATGAAATAGCCCCTTTTGATATCTAAAAATCACTTATAAGATGTTGTATCAGATGTACTTTGCTCATTTACTCTGTTAACTTATTTATTAATAATATCAAAAAGTTAACTTTGACAGCCAACAAAATAAATGGATTTGGGTTACATACAGGTAGTAGCCTCTGCCTCGGTGGCTTTTCAGGGATTTACTGGTTAATCTACTTCATAAACCACAAAACTTTCTCTTGTCAAATACTGACAGGCTGCCACACTTCACCTGAAACCAGCATTTGCTGTTCTATACCACTTGCTCTAAGTAATTTACTTACATACATGATGGACTTGTAAAACTGTCACTTTAGTTGCAGAAGGACATACTGCCAGACCTTTCAGACATGTTACAATCCCTGAAGGGTAACCTTTTTTTTTACTGCATTATTTATATAGCACAGTGCTTCCAACTCCCCTCCTTTCAGGATGGGAGTAACTACATGGTGCAAGCTTGTGAATGAAGTCACTATGATGCAATGTGGTGAAATAACAGATTGTGCTAGAAAGCATAGCCTCTGGAGAGCTTTACATTCCTTATACACTCAATATCAGATGCAGTGACCAATTCATAGATCCCAGGAAATGAGTGCAGGAGTCACAGCAACGTGGTTTATTTATTGCAAAGTATTTGATTTAACTAGGAAAGTGACATCAGAATAAACCAGAAATCAGTAGAAAAGCAAGAGCAAGAAGATAGTACTGAACAACATTTAATAGTAAAAGAACTTCAGAGATCTACTTCTTTCATGAGGTGTTTGGAATCACTCCTGCAACTACATGATCTTTATAGTAACTCTGGTTGGTCTATGTTTGTAGGCAGCAGCTTCTAAGGAAGATTCCTGTTCCTCAGCTCCACCAATACACAGAGACAGTTCTAAATTCAGTATAATCCTGATGGTTCTCTTTCAGGAGCAGTTTTTCCACTTCTCACAAGCATTCTCTAGTTTCAGTTGTGCTGTCAATATCCCTCTTACTTTGCTACTCTTAACACTGTACATTTATAAAGGATAAATCAAGCTCAGACTTTAAAAGAACTAACAGTATCTACTGTACCCACTCCTTAACCAAATGAGCTCAACTATTACAGTTCTTTTTCCACACATAGCACATACTTCTCCCAGACTATCTAACAAGTCAGAGAAGTAGAATATTAATACTGACATTTCTTATCATCATTCAAACCAGCAGGATTGCAAGTAGATGCACTTTCAATTACAAAAACTTGGTCTGCAAAAATACTTAGCCATATTAAAAAGATACAACACCCTTCTGATTGCATAATTTAAAGCCATGGTACAAAATCTAAAACTATTCCTGATAAACTGATGAGACAAGATGATTTCTCATGTCTTACATTCCAGGATATGGTCATGTAATCATCAGCTCAGCCTAGTGACCAGAATTCTTATTTCAATAATGCATTGTCATTACATGCTGACTTGGCATTACTTACAAAGAAGTGGGGCAAGGAGGAAAATCAAGATTATGTTCTCTTTGTATATATATATAGTAATCACAACATCTTCCACATTTATTTCCTTCTGGCTTTAAAAGAAACCTGCCTTTCACTTACCTGTATATACTGTAATTGCCAACACAGAGGATATGAAATGACAGAATTACAACTTAATCAGAAAACTATAACACAATGTTCAACAAGAAGGGATAGAGCAGCAAATTCCTAACCCCATCTATTTGGTTCATATTTCCTTTAAGAATGGCTGTTGGAAGAAATGCTGTATCAGCATCTTAGCCTCTTCAAGGGAAAATATAAAACACATTTATGTTTCCCAGAGACACGTATTTTAACAGTAAGTTGCTAATAAGAATCTCAGCACTTTCTGGGTTGTTCAACCTGTCCACAGTGATTATGAGAGAGTGTGTTTTAAAAGTCACTGAACTGGAGACAAAGCTCAAAATATATCATCACTTGCAGCAATGTTAGCAGCTTCTATTCAAAAGAAAGCAACACCAAAGTTGTTGCATATAGACAACGTCTGCAACACTTACACAGCAGGAAAAATCCATTCCCTGTAAAAATCCAGGGCATGTCATTGCAAACAAGGTTTTTAATTAAAACTGGCATTTTTAAGCCTCCTACTGACTGACAGAGTCTCACTGCCTCCTCCTCAGATGGCTAAACTGGCTTCCAAGAGAGACAGCAGAAAGAACCAAAATCACTAGAATACCTAACTTGGACAAGTCTCTGCTGGGGATAATTTCAATAGCAGAATGCCGCAGAGAGAGGTGAGGAGAACATAGATGACTACCTTAGGAACTCTTCCCTAATGAACGCTCAAAACATCACAAACAAAACAGCAGAGGAAGCACTTTATTCCTAAGCCTACAGACAGGATGATCAAGCAGGACAATTTTAATCAGAAACCACATTGCTAAAGAGAAAGCAGAACAATGTTCACACCTCAGCGGGTGTAGCTTTCCTTGAACACAAAAGCAGGCTTCGAGGCTGACTAGACCTCTGGCTGGGAGGCTGGCTCAGCTGGCAGCATTGGCAAAGCCTTAGCCCTCTCAGAAAACAGGCAGACACAGGCTCTCAAGTCAGACAGATAAATAATACTTCCTTGGCCAGAAGATTTTCTGCAATGCAATGTGAGAGTTTATATTGAGTGCTAGTACTGTACCTTCGGGAGGCTCTTCCCGCAGATGAGGAGGCAATTCTTCACTTGTTGTCTCAGTTTCATCTTCCACCATCTGTGTTTCTAAGCTTGGTCCCTGCAGAACAGAACAGCAAGAGGAGGTAAATTGGAGAAAGTTCAGAAAGGAACCAGAGAAATAATTACAGGATTAGTTAATATGGCAGACAGTAAGGACAAAAGGAGCCCACTTGAGATGATGAGAAAGAAAGCTGCTGGAAGATTTGTTTGCAGTTTAATCACTTACAGAAGAGGGGGGAAGGACTATTCAAGCTAGCAAGCAGTTACAAGGGTCTGGGTGGACAAAAAAGAAAAAATGAACTGAATGGTGAAGAACAATTTCTAAACCATTATTTCTAAGACACACAAAGCAATAATAAACTCAAATGCCCATTTACCAAGGGTGGCAGCAGATTTGCCATCACTTGGCATTTTCAGCAAAAACCAGAATCTTTTATCTTTGCCCGCTGCATCTAGAGGTGATGCCCGCTGCATCTAGAGGTGATGCTTCAGGCACAAACACTGGCAAAAGTGTTTGGATTACAAAGTCTCTTTACACTGGCTCTGTATCTCATATAGCACATCCTCTGCTTTTTCAGTTTGATCTGATGAGTTCAATTCACCAGGTCAGCTGCAAGCTTGGTATGCAATACTTAAGATATTTGTAGTTCCAGCAGCACAGTAAACTACAGCAATCAAAAATTCCAAGAATTTGTCTTCTAAGAAGATTTATAACTACATTATGGTTGAAGATCGTGGTCTTAATTTTTTTTTTTTACACTATTATTTCAAGAATGAAGCATCAATTCCATTTGTTTTTTCATTTCTTAAGGGGACTAGGAAGCACACAGCTGTGTAAGTTACTGGCTTGTAGCTAAGCAGCCATACAGTAGCCAGCAATTCAATTCTAGCATAATCCTCTCGAGCTGAAGCAGAAGTATTGCACACAGATGTTGCTCCCTCTAGGAGCATCTAGGATGCAGGAAGATGTATGAACAGTTCAGAAACATCAGTAGATTATTAACTGTACAATACTCTTCCAATTACTTAGCGTTTGTATAGCATTTTAATTGAGAATATGGTTCCATCCCTCAGTACAGCTATTGGAGTACAGATTGAAACAGGTATTATTACAGGAACAGTTAGGTTATGGCACAGAGCCTAGGAACATCTAACTAAGAAAAAACTCTTGGCTCTCCAGAGACAGTTAATGCTCTCACCAGCAAGCACATAACAATTCCTTTCAGCAACTTACATATTTCTGACTATGAGCACTATTAAGATTTAGTGGCAATTTTTATATGTCCTATTTTAAAACAAGATCTAAGCTGAGCAGGAGCAAGAGAACTCGAGCAGAGGTGATCCCAACCCTTCTGTGGCATTAAGGCCAAACCAAAGTTACAGATATCCCAATTCCAATGTAGTTCACTCCGTTCCTCCCAACAGTTTCCATGAACTGTGAGGAATCCAAGAAGCTTTGTATAATACAGAAAATGATAAGGAGAGAAAAAAATCTAGAAAGATTCTCACAGAAACTGCCCGAGAAATACATTATCCTATGTTCTGATCACACTGTATGACTATTGACCTTAGAGTGCAGTTTAACTCAAATATTGTGGGCTACTGTGACCCAGTAAATCAGTGTTTGCTGTCTTATACTGTGTATATTTATGGAGGGAGAGGACTGCCAGTACTGAACGAAACAAATGTGACAAATCACCTAGAAGCAGTTCAGACTACACCTCATACTTTTCCATGGCATACAATACTTTTGAGAGCAATTCTGACCAGAACTTCAGAGAGATGCTCGTATTTCCAGTATACACAAGGACTGTATATTTTACAAGTTGTGATAAAATCAAGCACAACAGAAAGAAGGTTCCCATCTAGTGAGGGTCTCAGTATTTTCCACAAGGCACTGATTTAGGACACTGAAACCAAGAGCTCCGTTTATCACCACATTTTTATTAACAAATTCTTTCAGTATGGACAATCATAGACCAGCCTATACCATCCCAGTCACAGCAGAGTATTAAGTATTTAAAAACCCACATAGTTTAGGAACAAACCCAAGACCAGGCCACTATTATCAGCCCATTTTGCATGTGTCAACAGCAACACGAGACTGTTGCTGCAAATGTCACAAGAAGTCAGTGAGTGCTGCAAATGGCTAAGCTTTCTAAGAAGTCCCTACAGACCATCTCCAAACAACACCACCACCACTGCTTTTAGGCCTTTTAAACTCTCCTTTTGTACTTAGCATTGTATTAATTACAGGATATCATTTTAAACTGAAGTGGAGTCTGCATTTGACTGTTCACAGAGCCATGATTAGGCCAATGAACAGCAAAAAAATAAAACCCTAAAGGTCAAAGGGGGGGTGAGAGGGGGATCAAAGATAAGAAAAGAATCCATCCCATGAAAAATGAATGAGTTTCAGGCAAATAACCTCAAGTGGCCTTCAGTTTACGACTACTTAGAGAAAGACACTTTACTGCTGTTCTGAACTAAGAAGCCCATATTTAACAACTCTGTTTCTCCTTGCCAGTCCAACCCAGCCCCTGGAAACACAGTATTCTTAAAAATAAACACAAAACCAACACAAAATCATCCCCTATATTAAAAAAAGAAAACCCACCACATGAATACTCTTCTCCATTATAATGAAGTTTATTAGTAATCATTTCCCCATTGCAGAAGAGAAGCCAGAGAAATGTAAAGACCACAGGCATGACTTCAGCAGCAGTTCAGTGTCCTAGTTCTCAGCTCACCCTTTGGAAATTATTCTAAAATCTACAACTTTAACTATTACTTTCCCTGTGCATTTTCAAGTGAAAATGCTGTTTATTTCCTCACCTAAATCTTCATGCACTTTACTCCAGTTTTTCCTTTCTGACATTCATCTTCACATTCATTTCCCTTCTGGACTTGAGCCTAGAATCTCATCTCTTTTTACTGTTAAAAACTGCCTCTTTCCTCAAAAAGCCAGTCCTTAAGACCCTACAAGGTCAGAACTACTTCATTCTACAGAAATCTTCAACTGTCAGCCTAAATCACACATCCTTTGTTCTGCCTAACATTGACTTTCAGACATGATATTCTATGTAGGCACAATTCCAGTAAAGCAATTCAGCAGAGCAAAATTAGTGGCAGCACAGGCTTCACCTCTTCACAGCTGTAATTTCACTCATAAGCTTTCCCAGTCCAGGTGCAACACTGTTTTTATATAGCATCAAATACATCTCAGCTGGTAACTACAAAGGATAGATGCACCCCTAAAGATTCAATGGCTTTGTGGGAAGAAATTCCAAAGTATAAGATAGTTTGTTAAGTGCTTTTTGAAACTATAATGATAGTTTTTAAGTATCTCAGTGAAAGCATTGACTATTTTTGCATTATGTTTAAAGAACATTTATTACATGCCCACAAGACTAAAAATCACAGAGTTTCCTGCATACTTGAATATTTTGCCCCTTCCTAAAACCACAAAGCCTCCAGATGGGGTGAGAGATGATACATACTATGACATATCTGAATGCATGCAGATACCAAAGGCTGACCTTCATCAGCTTTTCCTACAATGATAATGACAGTGATAATTTGGGATCTCTCCTCTAGTCAATCATTTTATGAAGTTCCTCAGAACTTAATTTGATTAAACATGAAAAGTCAATGAGAAGTTATTCCATCTTCCACCTGGCTTGTGACTCAATGTCCTTTCTCCTTCTACACCAGACACTGGGTAGGTAATTCAACATGATGGAGTCCCTTTTCCAGGAAGCTGAGGGTCTACAGGTGCTTAACTTCAGCTAAAGCACATAGCTACCCAATCATCTCCTCATACACTACTGCTCAGACAGTAGAAACAAGTCTAAAACTATCACTGTACCTTTGTAAAGCATCTACATGTTGCAGCTGCAGCTTTTACTTCAGCAATGCATTTTCAGCATCTTCAGGAATTAAGACTTTCATTTAAGACTTTCTAAAGGTAATAAGAGCATTCCACTGAACCTGCCATTGCTACTGACTACACACACCCACACCTTAAGGGTTTCCAAAGTCAGCTGGATTTTTCCTGCAGAGGGAAAAAAAGAATTGATCTGCAACCATAAACATGTTTTTTCGCTTTCCTGTAGGTTTAAGAAAGCCTCTTGATGGATGCTTTGCTTTTAATCTGCAAAACAAGGTTCACACATAATGAGAGCTTCTGTGCCAGGTTGCAGCCCAAGGGGAATTTGAGTTGCAGTTATAAATCCCCTAGAACACTAAAGGAAAGTACAGAAATAGAAATGCTGAGGATGACAGTAGTGTAAAATGATAGCACTTTGTTCAAAGTATGCCGTGAGAACCAACTAGAAAAGCTGCTTCAATTACTTGCTCTTTTCTGCATTTGGACAAACCCATTAGGGAGGCTACAATTTTAACACCACTTAATTTTGTGTTGACAACAGGACTGGAGGAGAGAGGCAACAAGAGCAAGTTTTTATGTTGCAAATTCCACATCGAGACTGAGTTCTATTATTCTCAGCAGAAGAGTCAAATCCTGTTTGTGCAGCAATAAAACAACTTTGTACTCTGAGTAATCCTAATCAGGGTTTACTTGGCATAACTTAACTTCTCAACAGCACCAATGACACCACAATCTATTCTCCATTTGCAGCCAGCCAATGAAGAGACTGGTTTGTACTTTTTACATTCACACTTCATATGGACAGATAATACCATTTATACAGCAAAAAGCCAATACAGTCTGCTCACTGATCGTTTAGACAGTTCTGGATTTTGAACAAATTATTGTATTGACTTTTTTCTTGACCGAACATTTATTTTCCATCTGAGTTTTACCTACTAAATCCATGTTAGCACAGAAAGAAAGAGGCAAACCAAACAAACCATGCTCCATTTGATCATGTACTGACCTGGCCCAAAGAGCACACTCCTCACCCTGAGCAGGTTAATCAGTGTCATTATCAAAAGGAAACCATGCAGCAGTGCAAAGGCTGAAAAGTTACTGCATAATTTGCTGTCAATTCCATTTTAAACTACTTCCTTCTCCACAAGGAAGGGTCTGCCTTGTTCAGAACACTGTTTACATTGAAGAATTCACTGTGCTGTGCATTTGGACAAAAGAAGTTACATGAAGGCAAAGAGTCATTGCACAGAGTTACTCAAACATAAGCAAGTGCTAGAGTTGGAGGCAGGCTAACAGAAAAAACAGTCACTACAGAAACACCTAACAGGCTCTGAAACAGAGGAGTACAGCATGGAATGGTCCAGGACCAAAGCATGACACTGCATCACAGCAAACCAATCTGAAAGCAATTAAATATTTAACAATAGAATCCTAGAACAGTTCCAGCTGGAAGAAGCCTTGAAGATCATGAGTGCAGCCTTTGTCCTAGCCCTAGCAACCTGCTAAATGATGCCTCCCAATGCAACATCTCCCTGCCTCTTAAACACCTCCAGGGATGGGGACTCAAGCACCTCCCTGGGCAGCCTGTTCCAATGGCTCACAACCCTTGCAGCAAAGAAATTCCTCCTCATGTCTAGCCTGAACCTCCCCTGGGGCAATTTCCATCCATTTCCCCTTGTCCTAGCACTCTCCACTAGGGAGAACAGAGCAGTCCCTGCCTCTCTACAACCTCCCTTCAGGTAGTTCTAGAGAGCCAGGAGGTCTCCCCTCAACCTTCTCTTCTCCAGGATCTCAAAAATATCAAGAACTCATATTGATAACTGACTACTGATTTAGCAAATTTCAGTAGCAAGAAGCTTTCCTGTGTCCTGTCAGTCAGCAAAAACTTGAGGGGAAAAAAAATTCATTTAGTTGTGCTAGTGAACCAAAAGCAAGCAGTGAAAAGACTTAAGTGATTTGCAGTTTTATTGCACTTTCTCCATAACTACAATTAGCAAAAGTAGTATAAATGTATTTTTCTCCAGCCTGGTCCTTGACCAGTGGATTTAATGATTAATGCCAATTTTACTCAGACTAAAAAAAAAAAAAATGAGACCATGCACTCTGCAGAAAGAATCTTTTCCATTTGCCTAACAAGATGTGGAAGTACCACTCTAGAAAGCTGCAGACAGCATCTGAAATGAAAATGGAAAGCCCTTTGCTTAATAATATAGGCCTATATGACAAAAGAGCAGTAAGATTTTCTTAATCATTCTGGAGACTTAAAAAGTAGAACCCTTTCCATTACCCTTAGTAGGGTCACAATTACAAAGAGAAACAAAAAACCCCACCAGACACCTGGGAGGATGCATGAAGCAGTATTCTGTAACAGTGGTGTCTCATAGCCTACTTGAATTACCTGACTTTCATGCATTTGTTTCCTAAAGAGTGTACAACTACTGCTTTAGCTTTAATGAGCTGCAATATAACCAATTTTTTCAAGGGCTCTTACAGCTAGAACATATTAATTTCTTCAATAAAACCTGAATTCAAGGTACATAAACATGTATTCAGCTTGAAAAATATGAGCACTTCCCCTTAAAAAGAGATTCACAAGAGGTATGGCTGGGACAGCTTGAAACAAGTTGTCTTGCAAAAAAATCTTAATTTATTAAAAATAATGCTGCAAATCTATTTGAAGTTAAAAAGTTGGTTCCAAAATTCATTTTAAACATTAGAAAAAAAACATTAAATATATTTTATTCAATTCAGAGCTTCCTTGTTACCTTATTTCATTAGGAATTTCAAAAGGCATCTTCTGCAAAACATCATGCATTTCTGAATTAGCTGGAAGATTGTAATATGATGTATTTATGACAAAAATTTTAAGCTGATGTTGTTGATGACTAGGGAGTTAAGTATTTCCTTCCTTACACCAGCTCTGAATTCAGATCAGAGTTCTTTAAATCAGTGTTGCTTGTTGTTCTGTGCATTTCTTGTTGTAGCATTTTAAAGAAGAAACATTTTAGATAACATATTTAGCTCTCTAATACCACACTTAGCCCACATGCTTTAAACTTGACAGCCAGAAGCACTGCCAGCAATAACTCTCCTTTAATTCAGCCTTCATAGGCATCTCATTTTCTTTCAGACTAAGTGCAAGAAGATCACAATTTGCTGCACACAAGACCAGTTATTAAACTCAGCAACTACACAGCCATTCAGAAGAGAAAACATTGATTATTATCAACAGAAGAAATACAGTTTACAAGTAAAAACTCCTGGCAGCAATAGCTTTTGACAAGGATTGCCTTTTACTTTTGAGAACCTGCAAGGTGCACAGGCTCTCCCTTGAAAATGATTTTTATTTTACATTGAAAGGAAGCCCAAGAGTTGCACTAAACCATAGGCAGCTCTGCAGAAGACTGCAAGGCTAAGGCTTGCTAACACAAGCACAAGCCACTTCTGTGACCTGCAATAAGTCCAACCAGCAGTAGTTCTTTTGAGGAGTGCATAGAACTCTGTGACTGCCCTCACAAGGTAAGGTATACCTTGTGCAGAACTTGGAAGGGATGTCACCTCTTCCCACCTCCCTGAAATTCAGCTGAAATACAGGGAAAAGAAAACCACCAGAAAGTCTGTACGGTAATTCCCCAATAAAGAAAACTGGATGTGACCAGAGGCAAATATTCAAGTCAGAATTATCTACAGAACATACAGTCCATGTTCCCTTTTACTCTATCAGGAACATAAACTTTTCTCCTGCTTCCCACAACAAATTTAGGACAACATGCCAGGAAAAAGAAGATTATTATATACTCCACAGAAAGCAACACCTTTTGTCTCTTTTCCTTTTTATAAGCTGTTCCCTTCCCCAAGTACTTTTCCTTTCAACTGCCAAGAGCCCTGCTAAACATGATCAGATACATGGGAACAAAAAAAGAAAAAAGAAGTTAGACATCAAGTTTTGACAGGACAATCCATGACATCCTTCAGGAACAGAGCTGTCTGTAAATACAGGCAAGAGAAATAACTATTTAGGCTTTCTCTAACTTTTGATGCAAAATACCTTGCCTTTATCTGATCTCTAGTATTCATCTGCCAACTTCAATTATCACAGGCAGTCAGAAAAACAGAACTGTAGGCAGTAAGTTCACACTCGTTCTCCTGAATGTAACTATAAGCTTCTCTAAGGAAAATGTCACATTTATGACACCTGCCTTATCCCAAAATATGTACCTTAAATGTGAGCACATGCCACAGCACCCCAAGGTCTCATTCTACTTTGAAGAATCACTTCAACTGAGATCACATCTGGAGCTTGCTTTCCCAAACAACAATTGCAATGCAATCTGACACTCTCAATGCCTTTCATTACTCTGATTTTGGATTTAGGTTAGAAGAGTGACAGGAGCAGTGCTGGAAGCAGTCACTGTACCAGTAACCATACCAGGTAGCCATCAGAGACTATCCTAATGCCCCAGTTAGTTCACTGGTTGAAGATAAGGCATGGAGAAATTCTGTTAGCAAGGATGCAAGCACATTCTTCAATGCTGCCTAGGACCTGAGATTCCAAGCACTTAGCCACAATGGAAAAATACTGGAAACATGCTGTGCTGTGGACAGTGTGATGGACAAGTGGGGGGGACTTGGCCATCTCCCCACAGTTCTCCACCCCTCTAATAAACTGCCCTCCTTGCTGGCTACACCTGTTAGCCATGCTCCTAATGTAGCCTGAAAAGGTTTATTTCCTTGCCATCAAAGTGATCTACCCTTGAAGGAAAACAAATGTTCTTAGCATATTCAAAACTACTACTTATTTCTTCCCATATATAAGAATGGTCCACTTTCATGCTGATTGCCTCTTATTCCTGTCCTATAGTGCATGAAATAAGGCCTTTAACCAGTTTTATACTTTGCCTAGCCTGAAAGGGCCCAGAGATACCATCTTTCAGCACTGCCACTGCTTGAAAGGGATGGGGACAGAAGAGAAGTAAATACAGAGAATATCTTGAATCCAATCCAGCTTCAACACCTCAAGCTTTAAAGCATGGTTTTGCCATGATACTTTATTTCACTCAACCATTTTAATAGGATACTCATGTTATTTGATTGACTTAAAAGCAAAATGCATCAAGCTTCAGTTGCTTCAGCAATTAACAGACATGAGGGATGGATCCTGAGAGGATCACTTCCACAGAAGAACTCCCCTGATGTTACCACTTACTTCTCTTCACCTGCTTCTTCCCCCTCATAAGTAGGCAGATTTTGACAGCCTTGCCTTCTCAGCAACCTGCTAACCAGCATCAATGAGAAAGGCTCAAAGCCAATCCTGCTAAAACCACACAAACTCAAGGGTATTTCCCAAGGCATAACAACAATTAGGGGAGAAATAGGTAAGATGATTTTTCAGAAAGCTTGGTTCTGATGTGTTCCTTGCAATGATCAACAACTTAAACTCTGATATGTTTTACAGTCACAATGAACTATTTGTGAGCAGGTCCATAAAAGGGATTTAGATTCAACTCCTACATCACAGAGACACCTCTCCCTCCCCCTCACTTCTCCTTTGCTTCTCCTCTAAGGGGTAAAAAAACCCCTGTGCACACTTTGATGTATTCCACTTGTTAATTGTTACTGGCTTAAAGGCTTTTTATCATGCATCAGCAATGATCTTACACTGAGGAAACTGAGGCAAAAGTTGGCATATAAAGAAATATACACTGAAATAAATTACTGTCAGAAAGCAAGCTGTGAACTTTTATTCTGAAAAGCTCTACACAGTACTGACACCTGATGATTGGTTAAAAAGTAAAAAATACTCTCCTCCCAAACACACGTTTTTCTTGCCCTCAGCACATGCCTGTTCACATCTTGCTGTAGTTTGAGTGAGCCCATCTAAAATAGCCATGATCTATCCCCATTCTAGTGGGACAAACAAAGGAATTCAGCTGAAGCAATGGGCTTAGCAAGAATCCTCAGTAATTTACTCTGCATACAATAAAACAGAAGCTGAGGGAATTTTTTTCAGTTTTGGCCTCAAGCTGGATGTACTTTTCAGCCAGCACTCTGAGGTTTTTGTTTAGCAGAGTAGTCAACAACTTATGAGCTGAAGCCATACTAATAACTCATATATACTTTGTATTATCCTGCACTATTTGAACTAACAATCATTCAGTGACAAAGGAAAATAAGCAATTTTTACTATTAGGTTTTAAACAAATGCAAACAAACAAAAAAAAAATAACACTGCATAGAAGGACACATGCTTTTTACATATATTTATTTCACATGGTTGGAAACTGTCCTTTTTCTTTCAGCTGTGCAGACATCAATAGTAGAGTCCCTTGATGATCATTAACCTGAGTGACTGATACATGTACTCTTCTCAGAACCTAAAACATGCAAACCACAGGACTTCTAACACATACTTACTTGACTCAGAGACAGGCCTGAGCCAAATTTCTCCATCAGGATTGTTACAGACCACAGCTACATACAGTTTCTGCCTCAAAGAGCTTACAACCTAACTGATCAGTATTTTTTATTTTTTTTACTGCTAGACAAATTCAGCTGCCAGGGAACACTTGCTGTGCCTCCTGTTTCAGTCTGATGAACGAGGGGGACTCATTTCAAAAGTAATACACCTGCAAATTAAAGGGATACGACAGAACATAATGGGGGGAAAAAAACCAGCACCACAGCACTTGTGACTCCCAACCAACACAACTGCAAAGACAATCTCTCAACTGACCACTCGTGTATTACTACTTTTCCAGCCCAGCCGGCCTTGGTGCCCAGCTGCCCACCGGCTCGGCTTAGCCCGTTCTAGCCTAACAGCATTCAATAGGCACCTATGGGAGAAAGGCTCTGGCAAGGGCCTGCGAGAGAAGCAACACAGGTGAGCGCAGTAACTACTCCCAGTCGCGTACCAACAGCACGAAACCCCGCGGCTGCTGTGGGAGTAAAACCGCCTACACGGGCATGTGCATGATGGACGGAGGACGATTTCTCTCCAGAGACATATGCCCAGAGGAGGAGCGGGCGCGGGCAGCCTCCCCCCCGGCTCCCTTCCCCTCACGGGGCCGCACAAAACCATCCGAGTTATAATGGGAGAAGGGGGAAAATCCTTCTCGGCAGACGGTTCCAAGAAGCCGCACCACATCCCCCACGAAGTTAGAAGCTTCTGGAAGTTATACTTCGTTCGGAGAACGAACGGACACCACCTCCCGCTGCCGGCTCCCGCGTCCAGCCCAGGCCCGGACCCTATCCCTCGCCCCCTGCCGCGGCCCATCCAACCCCTGCCGGCGGGAGCCCCCCCTCCGCCCTGCTGACAGCCGCCAGCATCACCTTCATGCCGCGTCTCCCGGAGCAGCCCCCGGCGGGGATGGAGGGCGGGCAGGCGGCTGTTGCCGTCGGCTGCGTCCCCGTCTCCCCCGGCACTAGGCTCCAGCTGCTCCTGGCCGATGTAAACAGAGAGCGGCGGGAGGAGGGAGGGTGGGCCGGGTGGGGGCAGCGCCATGGCAACCCGGGCCGGAAGAGGAAGCGCGGGGGCAGAGGCCGCCATCTTGGCGGGAGACGACAGGTGCAGGCGGGTAGTTGGCTCGTCCAGTTCTTGTAGCTGTGAATCGTAGCGCCGAGTACCCTTCTTGCCGGGGGAGGAGGCTGCTGGAGCTTGCGTGAGACTTTCAGCAAGGCTCCGAGAGATTCAGAGTCCAGAAGGTCTGACCAAGCCAGCCCTCAGGGCAGTCTTCACCGAGAAACCCCACCAGCCACTCTGTGGTGAAAAAGACTTCCTGACGTTTGGTGTTGAAAGTACTTTACAGATTGTAATTCACCACCTCACATTTCCGTTGTATACCTGATGGGAATGCAGTGAAGGGAGATGAATTGACCAAGATACAGTCAGCTAGGGAAACAGCATTTGGGGAGCCTGTTCTCTGGGCTCTGTCCCTGCCCACTGCAGGGGGGTTGGACTAGATGACCTCCAGAGGTCCCTTCCAGCCCAAACCACTCTAGGATTCTATGAAATGTTCATTAAAATAGCAAATTCTTCCCAGCTTAGGGATAACAAGTGTTAAGAATAAATTATTTTTAACTCTCAAAGCTATTCTCTTTGGGGATATGGCACATGGCCTGAGACATCTGTCATTTTTGGTCTAGGATTCATTGTTTCTGCAAGTTTTTTTGTTTACAGTCACACCTCATGCATGAATGAAGAGAGCATAGTTGCTCCACTGGGAAGTACCAAGAAAGTTGAAAAGGTGTTTGCAAAACAGTGCAGTAGACATGCCACTGACAAGCTTTCAGAACTTGATAGACCTAAATCTCCTGTTCTGCATCTCAGATTCAGGTCACTGTAAGCTTCCCTGTTGAGGGGAGAGTAAAATTACAAAGCTATTGACAGATGTGTCTCTTGTAACTGAACTGTAATACTACATTCTCCTTTCTTACCATAAAGTGTTAAAAATAAGATGGAAAACTACTTGTGATTGACCTTTGCTTTCATAATGTTTTTAATTCCTCTTTTCTCTTTCTTTTGGTGTTGTTAGGTTACTAACAGTCTTGGGCATGTTAAATATAAAAGTACTTTTCTTACAGGGGAGCTCTAAGCAAGACTGTAAGGATGTGATTTATACAATAATGAAAAACGGCAGTTATAGAAAGAAAAATATATGAGCCCTTTTGCTAAGCTGAAATCTTCTAGCTATCAAGTAGATATATGAAAAGAATTCTGTACATGTTACTGCTTCAGATTACAAATGGTACTTTGGCTTTGGTCTTTTTTTCCCCCCTGTTATTGGCAAAGTTCTTCTATAAAATCCATGTCAAATCTCTTTAATAAAGATCTTTCCGCACAGGGATACAGCATTTACCCATTGCCTTCTAGAGCTGTACTGTAATCAGTCTGCCCACTTCTCTGAATGCAAATTTTTTTTGCTCAATTGTGTAAAACCCTGAAGTCCAAATATCAGCTTGGCTTATTGCATCATTATTTTTGGTTCTTTGTTGTGTTTCTTTATAGTTCTTTGAAAGAGTGCTGTTAAATGAGGCTAGCTGTTTAATGCCTGCAACAGAGCCTTTCACAGACTGTTAGAGGAGAGGAAAATAAATATATCAAAGATGATATAAGGAGACACTGAACTATGACCATGGACTGCTTGTTCTCAGAGCACCAAGAAAGAATGAGCTTCTGTTACTCTGTGGCAGGCAGTATTTCATGGTGCTTGTATTAAACAGCTGAAGCACTTCTACCAACAGATGATGGCATCTTCCAGAGAGATTTTTACAAAATGCCTTGTACAAAAAAGGGCATATTGTTTCCAACCAAGGATTCCTAGGGCCTGACTGATTTTTCACCTGCCACGCATCTCATCTCATGCACATCCCTGCAAACACAGTGTACACTAGGTTAAAAATACTACCACCTGGAAGGATGGCATGAATGATAAAGAATAGCCATTATAAATGTATAACCATTATAGTTGCACCTCCTGCTCTTTAGATAACAGTTATAGGAGCATTCAGGGAATAAAATCCTTTCATCACTGAAGTCATACAGAATTCCTGTTAATTTCCATAGGGCTAGTCTTTTACTTCAGTTTGATATATATCAAACTGATATATATATCAGGTACCCCCCCTGTTTAATTCCCAAACTGGTCAAGAATGTAGTTTTGTCTGAAATTCCCATTTTTGCTCTTTTTATTAGAATTTATGTTCTTTGAGAATGGAGAAGGTACTAATTTGGTTTAATTTTAAAATTTAATAAAGGTAGCCAGTTTGTTCATATAGTATGTAGTTAGCTTTGCATTGCTGAGAAAAATAATCCAACAAGATTTGAAAGCACTCTGTACCAAAGACATGGTGAAAGCATCTGTGCTTATATGTTTCCAAAATTAAATTGAAAATTAATTGAAAAGTTCAACCTTAAAAGCAACTGGAAGCTGCATTTCATAAAAAGCCACGTATTTGGCAATGAAAGCAGGTTTTTATCATTTTAGTGAGGGGAAGAAAAGTGAAAATAAGTGAATTTGAACTTTTGGGTTCACTTAAACAAAGCTGCTTATTTCATATGCCTTTAGTTATAGAGCACGAAGGCAATTTACTATTTACGTAGGCTTCAAAGTCTTGCAATAGAGAATGGCCTCTGCCAAAATGCCAGGATACAGAACTGGATTCACATATGGGCTTCCCAGACTTCAGAAATTTTCAGATTCATTTTTACTTTGAACTTATGCCAAAGACTCTGAACTGTACAGACAGCAAAGCTCTACTAGTAGATTCTACTGACATTTGGAATCACCAGTGATTTATTCTCAGGATGCCAGAACAAGGCTCTAGATAATATTTCACCCTTATCATGAACAATAGAATTTGTATGGGGGAATATGTATATTTTCAGAATATTTGGAATCCTTTTTTTTAAGGGTTGTTTTTTTTCTGTTCCACCTACACAGGCAATAAGATATTTTACAGGAAGGAGACATTGACATAATAACTCTTGCAGAGTTATGGTGTTTCATTTAACCAGTGCTTCTGGCTAAAACCTTCTAATGAATTTATCATCCATTTTGTGATCTCCCCTCCCTAGAGTAAAGTTTCTTCTCAACATAGATAACAACAGGGATGAGAAGTCAACTAGCAACCTCCAAATTCAGGATCTGTGGTCCAGAAAGATAGTGATGGGTCTGGAGCATAAGTCTTATGGGAAGTGGCTGAGGGAACTGGGGTTGTTTAGTCTGGAGAAGAGGAGATTCCGGGGAGACCTTATTGCTCTCTACAACTACCTGAAAGGAGGTTGGAGTGAGATGGGGATAGGTCTCTTCTCTCTAATGGCGAGAGGACAAGAGAAAATGACTTCAAGTTGCACCAGAGGAGGTTTAAATTGGATGTCAGGAGGAATTTCTTTACTGAAAGGGTTGTTCAGTCTTGGCCCAGGCTGCCCAGGGAGGTGATGGAGTCACTGTCCCTGGAGGTGTTTAAGAAACATTTAGATGCTCTACTTAGGGCCATGGGTTAGTGGCACGTTAGTGATAGTTAGATGGTTAGACCTGATGATCTTAGAGGTCTCTTCCAACCTTAGTGATTCTGTGATATGCATAATCCTTTTAAATTAAATCACCCTACAGCTGCAAATAGGAAAAGGTGAATAATCTGATCCACAAGATAGAGAAGAGGAAGAAAAGAGAAGGAAGCAAAAATCCTTTCTTCCAGTTGTTAAAATAATGATGGTAGACACAGTAAAGGAGAAAAGGCTTTTTTCTCTGATGGGCACTGAGTGAACACTTCTAAGCTCTACAGGTATACTTAGGGCCATGAACTAATTGCAGATCTGCTTGCCCACTGCAGCTTGAGCCACCTGCCTGTGATGGGAAGTGGTAAGTAAGTTCCTTGGTTTGCTTTGCTTGTGTGCATGGCTTTTGCTGTACCTATTAAACTGCCTTTACCTCAATCCACAAGTTTTCTTATCTTTACTCTTCTGATTCTCTCTCCCATCCCTCTGTGTGGGTTTAGTGAGCAAGCAGCTGTGTAGGGTTAGTCGCCAGATGGGGTTAAACCACAACATCAGGCTAGGGCAGATGTTAGCACCTGGAATGATGCCTAGTCCCAGAGGGTGTTGAACACCTCAAACCAACTATTAGTACTACTCAATCTGTAACTACAAAACAAGGAAAGGAAGATGTGCTCCCTTTTTTGGTGTAATACACAATCCATATAGAGCTTTTGCAGTTTACAGTCAGCACAGATATTTGCAGCTGCCATTGGTGACTGACTCCCTCAGAGCTAGCTCCAGTCTTTGGATGATAAATGACTCTAGAGGACCTTCCTTCATTCTGTAGGTTCAGGTCTCAACTTCAGTAAGAACAGATAATTACCTGCAGCAAAAGCTGAATTAGAGAGGGAATAATCCCCCATGAATTAAACTGTACAATTAGGCCTTTTTCCAAAGCTAGTGAAATGTGGTAGGACCATTACTGCTAAGAAAGGGAACTTTCATCTCCTTCATATTCTTTTCCACTAATGGTTTGTGCCTTAGTAATTATAGCTCCAGAAGTAAAAAAAGTTGACCTGGGTTTACCTGCTATAGAGCTACCATGGGGCTAGGATATTGACATTACCCTGGAGATAAAAGCACAGAAAAGTTATATGGATTCTAGTAACTGTTGAAAAATATATGAACTATTTTAAAAGTCAAAGTGCTTAAGGTAAGGTCTCAGCTCTCCAATGCATTCAGAGAATGTACTGTGCACAGCAGAACTGCAAAAGATGCTGTGGCAAATCTCCAAGCTGGCAGACAGCCTTCTCAAAGCACAAGTTCAGCTACAACAGACTCCTGTTCTGGCACCTTTTTATCTTCCTCCTTTCCCTGCTTTAATTTTAGTGTTCATGAGGTATTCAGTACTTCAGATGATAGAGACAGCCACCTACCCTTTTACAGCTGTTTCAGCCCTTTTCAGTCTCCAGGTAAAAGAATAAAAAACCAACTGAAAGACTATTTTCTTTCCCTGTAGAGTGTTGGAATTGAAAATGCCTGACTTTAATGTCAACCAGCACTAAGATACCACAGCAAATTCTCAGATTTGCCTGTTCAGTGCTTATTTTTTTCCCCTTCTTCATCTACTCCACTGATAAAAAGAGTCTAGAACTTATCTGCTGTTCATAAACTTCAGAGAGGCAAAACAGAGGAAGTCTGGGCATGGAAAATACACTAGAGCAAGTAATGTCTCTCCAAGAACCTCACCAACTTACTAGGAAATCAGGTAGCAGTAGATGTGCAGGTTGAATCCAGTAGGCCTCCAGAATGCAGCTGGAGATTATTTGCTGTACCAGCCCAGGCTATAAAGCTGTTTGCACGACATGGCCCCAGCATGGAAAATGCTCTTGAACAGCTCACCACCAGAACACAGTTGAAAAGCCACAGTTTGGAGATTTCTTAAATAATACAATTCTAATCTTTGAATTGCTGCTGTTATCAAATCCTAGCAAAGCAATAAACCAAACTCAGTCAAACTGCTACATGTCTAACTCCGGAGAGTCTTGAGGATTAAGCAAACAATGTGTATATCTCCTGTACATGTTGTAAGCCTATCAGCTTTCAAAAGCAAATATAAACCTGGAAAATACTTGCAGAAAAGCATTTTTCAGATAGTCAAGATAAATAGAAGAAACTGTGCTGATTACTAAATATGTCACTTTTTCTCCTGTGAATTATAACCAGCTGATCCTCACAGCTTGCTGTTTGAAGTACTTCTGGCTGGAAACCTCCCCATTTCAGATGAGATATAAAATTAGAGCCTCAAATATTTATTTTCCTGAAAGCTCTCGTTGTATGTGATGTCAGGTCTTAAGCTGTTGAAAGCTTTATCCCAAAACTGTGGAAGGGTAATATGGTTATATTAGCTCCTAAATTTATCTTTCCTTTTGCAAAGAGTATTATCATTTTCCCAGGAGGCAAGCAAACTGTCTTCTGTCTTCATGTTGCTCCATTCCTCCAGCACACCTGGAAACACATCTCCTTCTTGCAGAGCATAATTCGCTTTGCTCTTTGACCAATTATGTCTTTTCTTCTCTGTTCTGGGCACTTCAGCTTCATTTCAGAAGCCTAATTTTGCTGTGTGAGACAGAGGATAGGAATACTTAGAGAACACAAAAGAGGCCTCACTAGCTGATTTTTTTTTTCCTAAATGAATCACAGAATGTCAGGGGTTGGAAGGGACCTAGAAAGATCATCTAGTTCAACCCCCCTGCCAGAGCAGGATCACCTAGACCAGGTCACAGAAATAGTTGGATGAAAATCCAACTATTTTGTTTAAGACAACCTAGAGAGCTCCTTTCAACACTATATACATAAAGCATTTTTCTCACTTCAGAAAAGAACACCTTAGAACTATAGGATTGCAGAGATGTCTCTCTTTAGGTAAACCAGAAATCTGTCAAAGTTGACTGAATCAGTAGGTAAGCAAGATATAAAAGGGGAGGATAAGGTTACTGCAAAAAAGCTTTGCATCCCTCCAGAGCAGCATAGGGATGTTCCTGATCTGATCATTCCTTACAGGGGTTGATCTGAGTAAGTCTCAGGTTCAGAAAGAATGCCTCAAAGAAAATATCATTGTTTGGAAGAAAGGAGTTTAGCACAAGTCAATGCAATGAACAGGAAAATGTTGCCAGGAACAGAGGAGTTCAGAGGCTATTTGCGTGCTGAGTAAGCCTGGCTGCCTTCACTAAAGGGAAGACCAATATATCTAGGCATGGAAAATGAATGCTGAGGATAAAAGGGAAAATAAGTCAAAGGAGGAAACAATTCTCTTAGGTAACAGAACAACCATACCTGGCATCAGGTGATGTCAGTCATGCTACCCTGGGCTGTGGCACCAATATTTAGTCACCAGGCGGCAGCATTCCCTCAACTCTCCTGTCCTAAGCATCAGCAGGGTGAACAACAACTGATGACTCAGGCCAGTTTATACCATCCAAAAAGGGTAACTACTGAATGGAGGTACAGGGTTTACATTCCTCTGTCCTTTTCCCACTTGCAGCCCAGGCAGTGATATTTATTGTCTCTACCAAAAAGCATCCAAGTGGCTTCAGCATTTCAGTCCTTCCCACTTGACAGCTTTAAAAGTCTGCTGGTTGTTGCCCATGGCCTCCACCCCATTACCTGGGAGGAAGAAGCAGCACAAAGAACATTTGGAACAAGGGATTTTTGCCCTGGAGTAAGCCACAGATATTTTGGGAAAAGAAGACCCATGGCCTGAAATGAAAACAGATTTAATGAGATAGCCAAACCAATACCAATGCCAGTATAAAGTTCTACTCAGCCCAACAACAGTAGAGCAGCGACACTAAATGGGAAAGTAGTCCTCAGGAGCAGAGTCAGGAGGAGCCCATGCAGGAAGTCTCAAGCCAGAGGTTTCCCACAGCAATTTTCCCCCTTTATAGTGAGCATGATGTTCATGGTGTGTGATAACACCCATGAGGCAACTCAGGTTAACTGCCCTGGCCAACCCCGAAGTGCTACCAGCCAGCAGCCCATGGCTGGCCTATGGTCCTGTCCCAGCAAAACCAGGACAGATGCCCTGGAAGTTCCATCTTTGCTCTCTACAGGAGCATAGTGCTGCACTTCTTGCCTTATATGGAACAGAAGGACACAAGTTAGGGAGTGAAACAGACAAATACAGGGAAGAAGAGGGAGGAGACAGGCAGACATTGGGAACTGGGACATGCATGTGGGTTACATACACCAGAGGGACCACCCAGGATAACTCACAGCAGATAACTCACCTGGGATATCCCAAAACAGACAAACCCCAGCAATAGCCCTCAAAGCACTAGTGGTTCACTCCAAGTCAGGGAATTTTTATTTGGTCAGCTGCACTGACCAAGAGACATACTACTAAACAACTAAGGAAACATATCATTAAAAGTGAGATAAAAATAAAAGTACATCATATGACCTTTAAAAGTCTTCCAAACCAAAGCATTCCCTGATCAACTAACAGAATAACAACACACTAACACCAGAACAATCTACAAGCCTCTCCCCAAGGAAAGGCTGTGGCTGGTATATCCCGGGGCCCCCCCACCACCCTGCCCACAAACCTCTGGGAAAGGGGTAGGGTGAACCATCAGAAGACATAAAATTATCTGGAGGAAGAGTAGTGAGGTTTTTGTTTTCAACAAAGCACAGATAATGTCAGTGGGGCAGGGACTAAAAGAAGGTGTCCTAAATGCAAAGAGGAAGGTAACAACACTCCAAGGCACAAAAAAAGCTTGACAAGGGGTATTGAGGGGAAAATATATGGGTCCAGAATGTACTACAGAGCTAAAGGAGAGCTGAGCCATACTGTCATGGGAGCAGAGGGGTCCTGTAGGGGCCAGAGGGACAAAGAAGGACATAATAAGTAATTTAGGAGGGGACCTGAGCNGGGGTATTGAGGGGAAAAAATATGGGTCCAGAATGTACTACAGAGTCCTCAAGGGGTCAGGGAGCAGATGGAGGCACAGTGGATGAGAGAGAACAAAAAGACTGAGTTAGGTCACAGATACGTACTGAGAAAGGGTTGTACGGAGTGAAGAGACATCCAAAGAGTATTCCAGAGCTAAAAGCATGGCTAAAAAACACCAGAGAAACCAAAGAAAAACTTGATGACACAGTGAGGAACTCAAGACAGATTTAAGCAGTGTACAGCTGTTCTTATGGGCTAAGGAACTGAGTAGAGAAGTCCTAGATGATGTAGAGGAAGAAGAGTGCTCTAGAGCACAAGGCAGATCTCAGGAGCGGTTCAGAGGGGGCTAGACAGGTCCAAAGAAGCTCTGTTCAAGGATATGTAATGCTGAAGAGATGTTGAGGAAGCTAGAATGGTCCCATGAAAACTAGACACACAGTAGAAGAGTCTGGGAACTAGATGCATGTGGCTCATTGTGATGAGAAATCAACACATTGAGGCAGAGCTGCCAAGGGAAGAGGCATTCAAAGCCAAAGTCTATCTCCCAGCATGGCACAGAGCACCACAGAGCCCACCTGAGATCCCTTGGAGTGGACTACACCTGCCAGCATGGCCCACAGGAAGATGCACACACCTGGGCTTTAGGGACATGGGTTAGTGGTGGAGTTGGCAGTGTCAAGTTACTGGTTGGACTTGATGATCTTAAGGGTTTTTTCCAACTTAAACATTTCTATGATCCTATATCTGAGTATTTACAGTGGAAGTTTTTTCTTTTAAAGAGTAAATCTTTTGTTTAAATAAAAACATACCTAAAATAGGGAAGTATGTCAATATATGCCATATAGATACCATATATATATATATTCTAACCTATAGTTAGAATATATAGTATTAACTATAAACTATAAAAATAGTTTATATAAATAACTATATTTATATAAACTATAGAACTATATATATATATAACTATTATTTAAATAAATAACTATAAAATTAGTTTTAACTATTAAAAATTTAATAGTTTATTTTTAATAGTTTAACTTTTAAAATTTTAATAGTTTTAACTATTAAAACTACAATTCAAGTGTTTATGTATCAAGCATATACTGTGCCCAACTATAACCTTTTCTATGAAAGGTTTGCTTTTGCTGCCTGGTAACTGGGAAAAAGTAACAAGGCACCAGGGACCAGACTTACAAAAATCTAATTTTTTGTGATTTTCAACTTTTCTGCAAAAGCCAAAACTTTTGTTTGTTTGTTTTTGCTCTTGATCAAGGTCAATGATTTAATTATTCTAAACTGATTAACTGACTGGCAACGGAAATGCAGGAAAGCTCATTTTCTCCTCCCAATCAGTAAATAATGAGGCATGAATTGCATGCTTTCACTAATCCTAGTGTCCTGAAGGACACAATATCTGTAGACAGATAACTCTTAAATAACATTGTTTTAAACAATGGAAGTTTGGTGCATGTTTTCATTTTTTAACTCTTTTCAGCCCGTTCTAGTGTAGTATAATAGTTTAATTTAATGGCTGCAAAGTTCTTTTAAAATGCTTTTCAGCAGAATCTGATTTCTTTTCGAATACAGAGTCACACAAAGCAGGTTTAAAAAGAATTGTTCAATAGTAAGGGCAATACTTTCTATTATTGTGACTTAAAAAATTAGAGCTTTTAATGTAGTAAGGACAATTGGCCTGTTTAAACACATTGGGATAAGACTCTTGAAAAGTAATAAGCTTCTTAAGGTAAACACACAGCTGAGTTAAGCCAACTGCTTGTTCACTAGCAATTGTCTGCATAAGCTTTTGTGGGAATAGCTGAGAAACTAAGCATTAGAGTGAAGTTTCACTGGATCCTTAGACACTCTCCTGAATTTTGTTTCCCTTGAGGTTCATACACTCTAGTGCTTTAGCCAGGAAAAGTGCCCTCTGTGCTTTCTTGATATGGAAAAGTCATTCCTGTTGCTTCTGATGATACCTATTACTGATATAGAGCTAGGAGAAAAACTATGCTTTAACACCAACAGGTGTTTTATTTTTCTACCTTTGTCACTTAATGTTATGCTAAGAGGGACTTGGATTACATAGTGAAGGAAGTGTTCATTCTTTGCTGTGGAAAAGAGGCGAAACTAAGTAAGCATCACTATAAAGGTGATATACATCATATTAAAATTACTAACAGGAGTGACAAATTGTCTGGCAGATCAAGGACAGCGTGGCTAAGAAGCAGAAATGTCAAAAGACAGTGTAAGAAAAGGCATACAGGAGGAAGAATGCAAGTTACAGCTGGGTAATCAAATTATTTGGATAGATAGCGAGACCTGAACATTATTCTGCTAGAATATCAAAGCTTGCAGACAAGCAGCATCAAAGAGGAAATTTGCATCTACAAGGCAACTTCTGATAATGTGTAATCAGGTGATATGAAAATTTGGTCTATTAATTAGCCTTGAAAAATACCCAATTCTTTCTGGCAGTCAGGAACATTAATTAAACTGTGGGATAAATCTCCTGACTCCAGGGTTACTTCCAGGGAATGGATATGCAAAACTGCCTTGCAGAACTTCAGAGGGCCCTTCCATGCTGCACACCTGGAGTGACCCAGCTGCAGGCCTCTGCATGGTGATCTGCTCTTGTTCTCTTTTATCATCAAATAACTTGTGCTTTCTCGCCTGCCATTTTGCCATGTGTAGCAGCAGCAATGTGCTCCTGTAACTCCCTCTGTCTCTCTTTTGAACCTGATCTTGAATAGACATGGAGGTTGCTCAGAACTGTGCAAGAGAACCTCTGCTTACTGCTATAACAAACTAATGAGGACTTCTGAACTTCATTGTTTTATCAGTCAGAGCAAAAGGAGTCCTTGATGTCTCCACCTTGCTATTGAAGTATAGTCTGCATGGAAATTAGAAGTGTACATGAATTGTGGAGTCACATAAACATGGAATATTTTAGAAAGTTTAAGAACAAACTATTAGTAGGGTAAAATGAAGACACTGCTAGCAAAGCTTTTCATAATGTCAGCTCAAATTTTCCTAGCAAAGTACTCCTTAAAAACAAAGGACCAGCCCATACATCTGTCTGGAGAGGCAGGCTCTGCATCTCAATCTGCTGTGAAACACATAGATTTCTCTTAATGTTGCTTTGCAGGCAATTCCAAAGGTTTTTGTGCTCGTTTCTTAAAGATCTGATGCAACAAATCCTTAGGATTTCCTGTAGCACCTAGGTATTTGTCCAGAAGCTGAAGTTCACAGAATCACAGAATGTTAGGAGTTGGAAGGGCCCTAGGAAGATCATCTAGTGCAACCCCCCTGCCAGAGCAGGAGCACCTAGACCAGCTCACACAGCAATGTGTCCAGGCAGCTCTGCAATGGCTCCAGACAAGGAGACTCCACAGGCTCCTGGGCAGCCTGGGCCAGTGCTCTGGCACCTGAACTGCAAACAAGTTCCTCCTCAGCTTAATACTAAACCTCCTGTGCTCCAACTTGCTCCCATTCCCTCTTGTCCTACCATTGGATGCCATGGAGCAGAGCCTGGCTCTCTCCTCCTCACACTCACCCTTCACATATTTCTAAGCATTGCTGAGGTCTCCTCTCAGTCTCCTCTTGTCCAGGCTGAAGAGACCCAGCTCTCTCAGCCTGTCCTCCTAGGGCACATGCTCCACTCCTTTCAGGATCTTGCTGGCCCTGTGCTGGACTCTCTCCAGCAGCTCCCTATCCTTCTGGAGCTGAGGGGCCCACAACTGGACACAGCATTCCAGGGGAGGCCTCCCCAGGGCACAGGAGAGGGGAGAAGAACCTCTCTGGCTCTGCTGGCCACGCTCCTCTTAATGCATCCTAGGATGCCATTGGCCCTGTTGTTGGGAAAAGAAAGCAACATCTGTCTGTCTGGGGTAGTGTTCATGTGACTTCAACATGAACCTTCCCTTTGTGTGGCTTGCTCTTACAGTGTGGGTTTTCTAGGATTCAGGCTGCCTTTCCTGGCTTGTTTCTATTCTTGGACATCAAAGGAAGGAGAGCTTTCCAGAAAGCGAGAAGCCAAAACTCTGGCAATTGGTGTTTTTATTTGTAGACTCCAGAAAGACACACAATCACTGCCAGTGGTGACTATATTGCAAGATACTGTATTGGAAAAACAATTTCAAGCAACAATCAGAGTCATGTCTGGCTCTAACAGATTTCCAGTGCTCCTGGCCAGCAGTGACTGGCTGGACCACAGGAGGTTTAGTACTAACATGAGGAGAAACTTCTTTCCAGTAAGGGTCACAGAGCACTGGCCCAGGCTGCCCAGGAGCCTGTGGAGTCTCCTTGTCTGGAGCCATTGCAGAGCTGCCTGGACACATTGCTGTGTGAGCTGGTCTAGGTGATTCTGCTCTGGCAGGGGGGTTGCACTAGATGATCTTTCTAGGGCCCTTCCAACCCCTGACATTCTGTGATTCTGTGAGAGCTGTGCACAGATTGAGCAGGCTGATGGATAATCTTTGCAGAGCAGCGTGGCTCCTGGCAGCAAGCTAAGGAATTTCCAGGACAGGTAGGTGGTGTGGATGGATCAAATTGTTGCTTGACATTGAGTTTTGCTGTAAACAGACTGCTACCGGACATCCTGTCTCTTGGTCAGCAGAGAGGGGACCTGTGGCAGCTCTTGGGTTCTTCTTAGAATTAAAGATGAGTCACTTGAAGGTTGCTGGATTTTCTTTCCTATTGCTCCACTTCCTCTGGTTTCTGAAGATAAATAAGAAATGAGAGCCTGGAAATCCTCTTGAGATGTCCTGCAGCTTGTTTGTTTTGTGAAAATAATTCTTGTTATCTAATTTTGTTACACTTGTTAACAACAGCAGCAGTTTTCCCATAAAACTTCCCCCAAGTAAACTAACTACAGCTTTGAGAACTGAGCTGCAGAGCAGAGAAGATCATCGTGGAAAGCTGAAGATGAAGTACTTTCTTCTGCCAACTCATTTAGCATTTCTCTATGGCTTTGCACTAAGTAAACCTGTCCAGGTGTGTCCTTGCTCTCAGATGTTGAGAACTTGCATTGCTGCTGCTGAGTTGCTCTGACTGCCTTTAAATTAGTTACAATCTTTTACTGCTGTGATTCTACATGATGGAATTTTTCTGCTGTGGACTATTAAAAAATACATGCTATGCATGTGTTAAAAGATATGCTCTTTTTTTTGTTTTTCAGATCCCTAGAAGAAATGACTTAGGTGAGTTTGCTTGTAATTACTATGAAAATAACTGTGGGTTTTGGTGGGGCTGCTTCTCTATACCTCATTCTCATTATTCAGTACGTTTTTTCTCTTTGAGAATATTTTCCAGCATTGGTGGAGAAAACAAGTCATAGAATTCAGATGTATTTTAAAGTTGTATTCAGTGGGATTATTTATGCCGTTGTGATAAAGAAATTAAGAAGACTTATGGAGCAATTGCTACATGGAATGCTCTTTTCCATATGTAGCCTCAGCAAATCAGAATACTTTTCACTTTGATTTCTTTCCCATGTGATATCAGGCACTTCCCTGCCTGCTGTACCCAAGACTATTGAACATTTTTGACATCATAATCAATAGCTCTTGTCTGTGAGAAGTGTGTCCTGAGTATTTTGGAGTCAGAATGGAGGAGCATGTCACAATGTCTTATGTCAAATTAACAGTTAACAACCTGTAAATTAACAGCTTGCATGCATTCAATATACATGATAAAAATAGTAATTTATTTTGTATGATTCATCCCATTTTCACAGAGGTCAGTTATGATTTTTATTTCATTCCACAAGCTCTCCTGAAGAGAACAATGACTTATAATACTTAACCTTCCACTCCGAAGGCTCCCAAAGCTTCTTAAGCTAAAATACATTTCGTTACAACTTTGATTAGAGCTGCAATATGACATCTATATTAATATTAATCTTTTCTATGTGGGAACCAAGGGATACCTAGTGAGCTTTAGCATATTGTGAATGTTAGATTCACTCAGTCTGTATTTACTTATTCTTTATTACATTATTGGGAATGGAACTTCAGTGCAAGAAATTTCCAAAGGTACAGAAGCTTGGTTAGTTGCCTTCTCAGTGCCTTGTACTTGCTTTTCTTTATCTGCCAGGTAATGAAATAGCTGTGTATGAAGGAGACATCCTCTTGAGAAGAGGACGCCGCAGTGCAATTAACTGTGAGCCTTGTTTATGGCCCAAGTCACAAGATGGACTAGTGAAGGTTCCAATTAACATCTCTCCTGAGTTCTGTGAGTGTGTGCCAATGGATGCTGTAAACTTAGCATTGATCTTCCAGTCCCTGTGCTCTCTGTTATTTTATGTTTCTGGAGAAGGCACCAAAAGCAATCGTTGTCCAAAGGAGAATTTATTGACATGTCTCTTTTGTTAATCTGTTACTTGTATAGTAGTTTGGCTAAGATATAAAACAGTTCAGTTCCAGATAGGAAAATATGAGCTCATTCCTACAAGCTACAATGCACTTTAATATTTAGCAAGTGTAGAGGAACTTGTTTACATTGCAAATGTATTTTGGTAAAAATTACCACTAGGACCACTTTTTTGAGTACTAATTTCCTTTCAAATCTCTCATAGAAATATTCCCACACTAGAAATCCTGTAGATAAAAAATGGAGGAAAAATTTTGGAGATATTTTTTTCCCTTATTTCCCTCTAGTCAGTCAATAGAATCATAGAATCCTAGAACAGTTCCAGCTGGAAGAGACCTTGAAGATCATGAGTGCAGCCTTTGTCCTAGCCCTAGCAACCTGCTAAATGATGCTTCNAAATGCTGCAGGAGTAGTGCTTTAATCTATACTCTTTTGTTTCTGAAGATGTCATATGGGCTGTGCAGGTCTTCTGTCTCTCCCCTGCTGAGGCTTATCTGGCCTGAGGATTCCATACAGACCCTTCTTAAAAGATTTTACCGTGAAAGAAAATGGCATGAAAGTGAAATGCAGCCTGTGCCTGATTCCTGTTCTGGGGAAAGGGAATCTGTGTTATCATTTGGACTGAGGAGAGCCCAGTCTTTGCATTGTCTAGGCTGCTCCTCAGCCCATTTGCTTCCAGAACTCCAGGATATATTCTTGTGGTTAGGTAAGGGTTATTCCATCTAACTCTCTCTCTCCAAATTTGTAAAGATGAGGAAATTAAGATACAAATCAGTTGCAGATGATTCATAAGCGAGGAAGCCAAATTAGGCCAAAATGTTCAAGAGTAGATAAACACTCTGATCTTTATTTGGTACCTGAATAGAAACACTGTGATCTTCAGAGCCTCTGAATGCTGCCTGTCTCAACTGATTCCAAGGGGTGTGCAGCAGATCTTTGTTATCTCTGATAAACAAAATAGGTTTTTGGTGTTTAGCTATGCTCAGATGGCTCATTTGGTATGCTTTAATCCAATTATTTATATCTGACGCTTTCCTTTTTTTCTGTGCTGAAAGAAGAAACTTTTCAGTCTTTTGCTTTCTATCAGATCTCTCCTGTAGAATATGCACACAGGCCAGCTAGAATTCCTACATCTCCTCTTAAAAGTCTAACCAACTTGAAGATCTCTGAAGGCTTTTTGCACTTTTTTTTCTTACTTGTATGATAAAAAGCTAATGAGTGCTGTGAAGTTTTAAAGGAATGCACCCCAGCAATGTACCATGGTTTTGATTAACCAAGAAAGGTTTCTCCTGGCCCCTTTCTCTTTCTAGCAGTGACAGAGAGGTCTTGGATTGCTGATGCTCTGCAAGAGATCTCCACACTGACCTGTGTGCAGTTTGTAAATCACACTACAGAAACAGACTATGTGTATGTTGAACGTGGGCAGAGGTAAGCTCCCTTGTCTCCTGAGAGTGGAAGCACTCAAAAGGTCTTTCAGCTTCTTTTCTCTTTTGATCTGGATTTAAGCAATCGCCCTTTTTTTTTCCCTAGGAGTCAAGAGTCAAAGAGCAGGTGCAATTCTTCATTTTTCTTTAGATAGACTGGTAGTTACATCACTTAACAGGCTGCAGGAATAAATATGTGTGGACTTACAGATAATGGGGTGTAATTCCAAATGAGATATTTCCCTTAGTTCTTGCAAAAATTTAAAGTAGTGTAATTGTTTCAGGTTCTTTGCTTAACTAATTAACATGTAACATAACATATCTTAGTTTGATATATCCATTTTACTGTTTTAAAATTTGCCATAGTCATCACAAAGGCTTTCCTTCCACTTCTGTGCAGTTTGGCAGTTTTCAGTAGCCTAGATATCTCATTCCAGGGACTATTTGCATGTCTCCTCCTGTGGCTGCACATCTAGGGTCCCTCAGTGGCATAATCACTACATCTATTTCTTTCTATTTGCTGAATGTGATTATTTTGGTTATTGATTGCCTTTTCTTAGCTGCTGGTCTTACTTTGGAAAAATTGGAGGACGTCAAGCAGTAGGCCTGATGAAAAATGGTTGCATGGATAAAGGAGCAATTCAGCATGAAATGAACCATGCACTGGGTTTCATCCATGAACAAGCACGGAGTGATCGGGATAGGTTTGTCAAGATTATGTGGGAACACATTGTGGCAGGTATGTCCACTAAATCTTAAGAGAAAACATACTTCCAGATACAGAAGGTTGTTTCTTCTGTGAACAGCAATGCAAATAAGAATCATGATTAATGCTGGCTGAATTGCAGCAGCAGCACGTTCAGTGTAATGGAATCTCTCATTCAGTGTTTGTACTGGGGAAGTTCTGTGGCTAGTCCTACGTTAGTGTGGTCCTCGAAGGAAGATGCAGCCTACAAGTAGCTCTACCTTCTTATTTTGACTGCCATCTTGAGCCTAGACTCACCTTATATCCAAAACAGCAAGACCATCAGGAATGCATAACACTGTTGCCAGGATCTGGCCAGGAGGCAAGGCTATGGGACTTTAAGATGAGGTGAGATGGAATATGATATTCAGAGATCATGGTGTGCAATCACACAGCAACTCTATCTCAGGCAAAGTCATGGCAATAGGAAGGCAGCAGGCAGACATCTTGGCACTGCAGTGAGTGAAGTGCACGTAACCTAAAATGTGGATGGACAAAGGATTCAAACCTGGAGAGAATGGAAGAACACGAAACCACTACCATGTGCAAAATTCTGTGACCTGGCATGATGTGAGAGAAAGGACTCCAATTATTTCCTCTTTGAACAGTGAATAGCATACCCTACCATGGAAAGGAGCAACGGAGAGTAATCAGGCTTGGTAAATATGTAGGGGGGGAAACAGGTGAATGTTATTTAGAGAAAGGAATGCAGGATGAATAGTTTGGGCATGAGCCCTTTATCTATGTGCTGGGAACACGGGAGCATATACAGATCTCCAGGTTCTGGGGAGGATAAGGTAGAACAGTAGGTGGTCCCAGGGAAAGTGAGAAAGTTGCACATAGAAGGAAAGCAGGGGAAGAAAGGATTCAAGGAATCACTTGTCTGACAGCTCTAAGAGATCTTGTAAAAGATAATAGTGTACTTAGTTCATTATAGAAAGTAATAGTTAACGAGGCTGACAATTGAATACCAAATTCTAATAAGTCTCTTCAACAAATAAGATTTCAATTCTTCTATGTCATGCACAGCTGAAAATACATCTATCTTTTTCTCCAGATGGAACTTGATTGTTTTTACTTCAAATTCCTAACACACTGTTCTCCGAACTTTGTTCAGCTATTCCCATGATATCCTAAGTAAATTCCATTTGTGCTGTTTTTTATTGAGGTTTCAGCTCTAGTGTTAAGGCATAATTTTGCTGTGAATTGTTTGCCATTGCACAACAAGGTTGTGCTATGTTTGAAGTGCTAAGAAAGGATATGCTAGGAGAGGAGTTGAAAACATGAAGCTACTAGATGCACATAAAATCTTACACTAGTTTTGCAGGGGGAAGCCTGCAGGTTCAAATGTATATACATTTAAAGGATATACATGTAAGCAAGCTCTGATTCAGCCATAGTATCATGACAGAATAAAAGAGGAGGAAGGGGTGAAGATGACAAGGCTATGCAAAAGGAGATGGGGTATATTTTCAGTGTTGTAACAGCATTCACCAGGAGTGAAGGCTGAGAAGATTGGTGTTGCAAGGGAGTTAGAATGCAGAGTGTGTGCAGCACAAGCACTGCAGGGAAAAGATGCAAAGATATTGAGGGAAAAGGAAATGGAGAAACACAGCTATGTTCATGAGGACTGTTAGTGTACATCTCCTGGAAAAAACATGCTTCTATTAACAGCTGATGGCAGAGCTCCCACTGACCTCAGTGGTGCAGAACAGGACCTCAAGACCTTCTGCAGCTTCCCAGCTCTCCCACACAAGCTGTTTTTCTCTTGCCAGGACTGCAGTACTGTGGATGTTTGCTGGCTTTTGTCGCAATTCACCTTGGAAGTCATCCTACTTCTTTGTTTTGACAAAATGCAGCCAGAATGGTTGCTATCCACTTAGCTACTTGAAATTCAGCTTGCTTTTCCCAAACGTTTTTGGGGAAAAAGCCCTATATTCAGAGTCTTCAGCTGTAGCTTCCTTTTCAGCTTTTCAGAGTCATTACACTTAGATTCTGGCAGAGGCAGATTTTTTTGTTTTTGAGTGGACAAGACGGGCTGAGTCCCCACAAGTGTGCAGGTCTAGACAGCCAAATCTGTCTGGCATGTGCTAAGGCAGACACTACTCTGCTGGCAGCTCCTCTGTCCAGCCAAGCTGCTGTTACTTTTTTCCTAGCAAACCAATTCAGCAAAGCACTTCTGTGCCAAACAGTAGCCATATGCTGAAATGTTTCACTGCACTTGAACTGTGTTCTTTGTTCATCATCTCAAAAGAAGCTGTGCACTTGCTGGTAATTCTTTCTGAAGTCAGTATAGCAGATAAGAGGAACTCAGATAAAAACCTAGCAGAGCCAGGAAAGCCAATGCTGTTGAGATCCCATTCAAGCCTGAACGGAGTTTTTGAGCTATGAAAAGGTCCAAAGTCCCTAAACTTTCTATGATTCAGGATTTGGAAACTTCTCTTTGCATTTCCTAGCCCTCATTGGGATCAGTGCTGAAGGACATTAGTGGGAAAGACTGGCTCTGATTGCAAGCCTGCCAGCCAAGTGGTGGAAACTCCAGAGATTTTTCTGACAAGTGTCCAACCCTCAACTCTTGTCCAGATGGTGTGGTTTACAAACCACTAGTTACAATAATGAAGGTACAGATGTTGAACTGGAAAAGGAGTGCTCAGTGGTTAGGGCATTAGTCCCAAGGCCAGGCTGACTGCATTTAGCTGCTTGCTCTGGTACTGCTTGCTTGCCTGTCTTACCATGAACAAGAGACCCAGAGTGCAATTTGTATTCATGCTCTCCAGTCAATGGAGAGAAATAGGTGCCTTCAGAGTAAATTCCCTCCAACTCTGTCTCTCTTTCTCTCCCTTTCCTCTGACTATCATGGGAGCTTTGATGAATAGCTTCAGTGCCCTAGAGAAATAAAGTTAGGTGACATGAATTCCAACCTGTATCTCTGGGCCCCAGTCCTGTATCAGTGTAATGCTCTCTTACCTCATATGGGCTTTTTAAGGCTAAAGAAATGAAAAGTAATGAGATGCTCAGCAGCTATGATGAGAGGGGCTGTATCAACAACCATTTGTAGACAGAATGTTTCTAGCTGATCTTACCAAGTCCCCTTGCTTCATGTGAGTCATATCACTTCAGTCATTGATGAGTTTGACCAAAGCTAGAAGACAAACATGAAATTTGGGGCAAGTGACAGGCACACTGTATCTCTATATTTTGGTGCTCTTACAACCCTTTGGTGGAGGGACTCGACAAGACAGATTGGTGGTCACTCACCCATACCTCTGAATTTTTGATCTAGATGGTCAGCCAGATTTCCTTGTCAAGGGTATGGAAGCAGCTTTGGGGACATAGGTTGGACACTCTAATGAAGATGGACAGATGAATAGCTTTACTTGAAGAATGGAATGGATTAATTTATTATATCAAGAAGAAATCTAAGAAGAAACCTGTCATGTCCAGAGAAGGGCAATGAGGCTAGTGAGGGGTCTGGAGAATAAGTCTTATGAAGAACAGCTGGGAGAACTCGGGTTGTTCAGTCTAAGGAAGAGGAGATTCAGGGGAGACCTTATTGCTCTCTACAGCTACCTGAAAGGAGGTTGGAGTGACAGGTTAACAGTGAGAGGACAAGAGGAAATGGCCTTAGTTCCCCCAGGGGAGGTTTAGATTGGATGTTAGGAAAAATTTATTCACTTAAAGGAAGGTTAGGCATTGGCCCAGGCTGCCCAGGGAGGTGGTGCAGTCACCATCCCTGGAGGTGTTTATGAAACGTATAGATGTGGTACTTAGGGACATGGTTTAGTGGCATAGTAGTGATAGGTAGATGGTTGGACTTGATGATCTTATAGATCTCTTCCAACCTTAATGATTCTGTGATTCTGATAAAAACTTGGCTTATTTGATTCAGTTTATATTCTGAAACCCACTAGACTGAATGAAAATGGGTTTCCATGCTCTTCAAAAGGCTCTGGTGGTTTTGACAGATCCAAGATCTCATGAGGACAAGTATTTGTATCCTAAGTTACTTTTAGGATTATGACAGCAGGCAGTGTTATTAGAGCAGCAATAATTGCTCTGGCTGAAATGTTGCTTTCCTGACTTACAGGGGAACAAGGGAACTTTGGAAAAGTGAATTCCAGAAATCTGGGCCTTCCCTATGACTACTCTTCAGTGATGCACTATGGCGCGTAAGTTGTTTTCTGAGATGTCTTTTCAAAGGAACTTCTTTCAGATAATCTGCTCAGATCTAGGAAGAAGGAATTGCTCTGTGCAGGGAATAAATTTTACTTAGACTTAAAATAGAGTAAGTGGACATCATAAAGGGTGAAGATGCTTTCTTTGTCAGAACTGCTCCTGCTCCTCTGCCTTTGGAACCATGAGGGTTGGATTCAGTTCATTTTGCCAGAGCACTGGCAAAAGCTCTCCTTGCTAAGGACAGTGCAGCTTTTGCTTATTTCATGCTTTCAGCTGCTGCACAAAAAGGCTGCCCTGCTGGTCCTCTTCAGGAAAGACTAACTGGTCTCTGAGAAGCATCTTGACCTTTCCCATTGAAATTGTGTGTGTGTGGTACATGAATATGATTATGCAGTTAGAGAACTTCACTATTTAAGAGAGGTGATCTAGAAATGTGGTTTCCTTATTTCTACAGGTATGATTTCTCCAGTGCTCCAGGGAAACCAACTATTGTACCAGTTCCTGACCCTTCTATACCCATTGGGCAGAGAGAAGGGCTGAGTAACTTGGATGTAGCTAAAATCAACAAGCTCTATAAGTGCAGTAAGTGCTGTAGATAGAAGGCACGTGAATCCTTATACAGCTGATGCCAGTAGGAAGTGTCAGACATCCCCCAAAGGAGCTCAGTCTATAGTCCTTTCAGAGTACATCTCTCCCTCATCCTACAAGAGGGCTGGTATGCGTGTGGAAACAGAAATGTCCCTCTGCCAAGCTGCTGCCTTCTTGGAAATGACAATTTGCTTTCAGAGGTTCACTGTCATTCTGAGTTCTCCTTACCTAGCCTCTGCTTTTTGACATAAGCAAAACCCATCAGAGAAATGCTGGTTGCTACCTCTGTCACTGTATCATTTCAAGAGAGCTCTGAAGATTGCACAGCATGTAAGCTTATCCTCAGCCACAATTCTAGCTTAGAGTCATGTGCATCAGTAGTGCCACTAGGTTTGTGATTCTTTTCCATTAGCAAATGACTGCAGGTCTGTAAGTATGGGTGCCATTTATGCTGATCTAGAACATCTCTTTGAGGGGAACTCCCCAGGCTTTTTGCATAGTTACCTACTTCCTTGCCCCATCCATTTCTCTACTCATCACTGTGGTACCTTAAAGTTTAGAAATACCTAGCATTCCTCTGTAGCATGAATTGAGATGCACAAAACACAGGTAAAACACCAGACATGCTAATTGATTTATATGGCATTTGACTTTTCTGATATATTATTCAATTAGTTTCCTCCAAAACAACAAGAAACATTAACATGGCCTAAATTTTAGTGTACCAAATTCTGCTCTGAATTATGTTAGAATGTTAATTAAATAAACATCAGTAATTAGTAGGAATCAGCATTCCTTCAAGTTGGATAGTTAGGTACGGAAATCATTGCTGAGAGTGATTTCACCTAGATTCTTAACTTCAGGTAAGACAAGTTTACAATTTAAGTAATGGTCTCAAAGATAGTGAAAACAAATATTTAATGGTATTTATTGTTGATAGTGAGGCTGGGAATGAATCACACTTCAATACAGTTATTATGTAACTTCATAATTAGATCTGTATGTTATGGAAGAAAAGGGTTACGTTTATAAACAAAGGAGAAAAGTTTTTTCAGGGCCAAAAAAAGGAACAAAAAATCCAGTTTCTCAGGGATAGTAGAGAGCAAGAGAAAAATGTCATAAAGTCATATGTTCAGATGTCATATAATTTGTATTTTGTAATTTGGGGAGTTACATAATGCAATAAATGAAGACTACATGTGGAAAGACGAAAGACAGATGAGATCAGACTTTGTATATCAGTCACTAGGTCTGTAGCTTGACTTCAGTCCTCTCTGTTCCTCTGTTCCCCCAGTGACTGTCTTTGCTTTGACAGAATCTAGCTTTCAAGCTTGATTTTTGCATGCACTTAGGATGCATACACATCCATTTACTGATGGTAATCAAGGTAATGATGTCATTGAAACTACTGCTGTGATTGAGGAAGTTCATGAAAGAAAGGCCTTTTTAAGTAAACTAAAATATATGAGTGAAGTTCTTCTGTGTTCAAAAAAAACCCACTAGAAGCTGAAGCAGGCAAGTACCTCAGCTAGCTTTTTTTCACTCACAGGTTTTGAATAACTTTTACACTAGGAACATTAACACAACTGTAAGCATTTCTCATTTCTCTTTCACAAGCTTGATGCAAATGGTTGGAAAGAACTGTCAGGCATTTCTGGAAAATTTTTGCAGTTTCCATTCTCTTCACCACTGTTTGGTTCTTCTCTTCAGGTTGCTGTAGCTTTGTGTTGCCTAAATCCAAAGGCTCATTCTCCTCTGTCAATCATCCATCCCCATACCCGAATAATAGCAACTGCCTGTGGCTGATCCGTGTCCGTCGAAGTAAGGTAATTTTTATTAGGAGAAAAAGGGTTTGAACCACAGTGTCAAAGCTACGCAGCATTATTTCATTATTATGACTACCCTCTAGGAGTTATTTTCATGGACTAAGGCATTTGTTTTGTTACACAGTGAATGAAAAGACAGCCTCAACCATTTTCATAAGACTTATATGACTATCAGATGCATTATTTAACTGGATTTTTATCCAGTTAAGATTGGATGGCTTCTCAAAGACAAGAGCCAAACATCAATCATTAGGCTCAGTAACAGAATAGCTAGGTGAAATTCTGTGCTCTCTTTATACAGAAGGTAAATTTTAGTGAGAACATGGATAGTAAAATGAATTTGGAATCCTAGCTCACTTCATAACAATTACATGGTTTGAATCTTTCCCTGTTTATAGCATTAAACACAACATCTGTTTTCTTGTTCCTCAAGATATTCCTGCAGTTTGAAGCTTTTGATCTTCAACCCTCCTCAGACTGTTATTCTGACTATATAAAAATTTACAATGGAAACAGCAAGAATTCCCCTCTCTTGCTGGACAAATACTGTGGGAAGGGGCCACTGCCCTCCTTGGTGGCCTCTGGATCAACAATGCTCATTGAGTTTGCAAGTGATGAGAGCATTACAGCCACAGGATTCAGAGCATCGTACAACAGGGGTAGGAATACTCCTTTACACAACTTGGAGATTAGGGAAGCATTAAACTTGGAGAGAGAAGCATTAATAGTATTTGTACTGAAGAACTGAAAATTTGGAACATGTATGCCAGAGTGGGTTTTTTTTTTCCTGTGTTATTCTTCACACTTCCATAGCAATTGCTAATGCAGAAGGCTAGGCAATGATGAGGCTGAAGGTTAGCAGTAAACAGAAAATGGGATGTTGCATGAGTCTCAAGTTAATAATCCTCAGAAGCCACTCACATTTGTCTGAGAGCATCTCCTAGGCTTCACATTTTTAGAACAATTCCTCTAAATAAAAACAATGGAATGATTGTAGCTAATAGAAGCAGTGCAGCCAAGAAGCACAAAGCCTGCAGAACTTGACAAGGAAATCTCAACCACGTAGATGTAAAGCCAGTATCTGGCTGATGTGTTATTCAAGGTTTTTTGGCATTTTATGCAACAGGAGAGGTACTAACTTTGAGTAACTTACACTTTCTAAATGAAAGGCTTTTGTTATGTTCCATGATCATGTGCTTACTGTAGTCACTTGAGGGGTGTCCTTCTTACCAACATACAAATGCGTTATGGGCTGGTGGATAAAATGGTTGTGCTGCAAAATGATTTCAGTTAGAAGGTAGCAGCCTAAATAACTTGTTATTGCCTTATTTCAACTCAAAAATGTAACCTTTTTTAAAGCAGAAATGGAAGTCTTAGAAAAGTGTCATTTTTACTCCTTTTTGCATTAGTCAGTGGAGTCATTTCTAGAGAGCATTAGATCCAGCTTGATAAGGCAGTCTTGAATACTTGAGCTAATTCTTTTCTGAAAATGCAGTAAGTTTTAGTACCATCAGAATGTCATGGTACTAAGCATCATAACAATTGTCAAGACAGATACAGCTTTAGATACAGCTGTTTCCTGTCCTCCACAGGTTATTTAGCAGGCATATTTTTAGTTCCCTCAGTGCAGCTGCTGATACAAATACTAAGCAAAGAAATAAAATATTTCAGCAGTACATTTTCATGGTAGCACAATTTTCCTTGTCTTTATACTACAATAAGCAAGCACACTTCTCCTGCCAAAATACTACTGTTAATATGCCTTTCTCTGGTTTTCTTCTTTACTCAGTGAATTGTGGAGATACTTTCACAGACTCAAATGGAATTATCACCTCTCCAAACTACCCCAATAAATACCCTAAAAACCGAGCATGCTTCTGGGTCATCAGTTCTCCAGTGGGACATAAGGTAAGGCACAGATTAATTCACTTGTGGCTTTCATCAGTGTTCTCTACAGGAATCTCTTTTTGCCTTGAAGAATAACAGCTGTAATGTTACTTTTTGAGCAGGCATTCTCAAGTGTAAAAATCAGAGCATAAAAATCCAGCTGAGGGACTTACACTGGATCTTGGTATCTGAGGTGTTTAGCAAGGGAAAACCTTTACACGTGTGTGAACTCTTATCCCTAGGTAAGAGTTCCCACTAGAAAACTCAGCAAAAAATACAGCTCCCTGATACCTTTAACAAGCTTGAAGCTGGATTTCTTAGTCTTATGTCTACAGTGCTCTAATATGCATGGTGAAACATTGCACAGGTGCTCTTTTTATATTTCTGTAGAGAAAAGAATTTAAAGCATACAAGATCAATCTTGTCCCTTGCTTCTCCTTCCGTTCCAAATGCTGATGAACTAAGAAAATAATTTGCTATTCGTTTGCATTACAATATGGGATCAGGATGTGGTGCAAACACAGAATGAAAACCAGTGCCTGCACACAAAGAATTGTAACTATTTGTGCTTTTTATATATAAAGGGTAAAACAAAAGGATATAACCTGGAAGCAAAGTGCTTTGTTGTGCTGCAACACATTGTATTTTCTCCAGATATCTCTCAAAATGTTATCCTTTGAGTTGGAAGATAGTGACAGATGCATCTATGACTACTTGCTCATACATGATGGAAGCCGACCTGCATCACCTGCAGTTGGCCCTTACTGTGGGACAGAGGAGGTTGCAGACTTCACTTCCACTGGGAACTTTGTGCTGGTTGAATTTCACAGTGATATGGTTTGGGAGTTGCCTGGGTTTGTGATAAGTTATACATTTCATAGGTAGGAGTTAGAAAACACAGAATGAAAGTAAGAGAAAATGAAAGTAAGAGTAAGCCCCAGGTAAAAGTCAAGATGCCACCAATCTCAGCAAAAAATACAGCTCCCTGATACCTTTAACAAGCTTGAAGCTGGATTTCTTAGTCTTATGTCTACAGTGCTCTAATATGTATGGTGAATTATGGACAAAAATGTTCCTGCCCATGGGATACTTCTGAGACTCTGTAAGCTTTTTGTTATAGTATTCCCATTGCTGGTGTCGCATGGCCAAATACAATGGCAGAACTGAAACCATGTAAGCAGATTTTCTAGTGTTAGAAACCATGCCCATAAACATTTCAGAATATGGCTAGGTAGCAACTTTAACCTGCATTCTAACAAATGTTATTAGCCATTTCTAAAACCTTCAGATACATATTTATGCTTTGAAGCCATGCTTACTTAAACAGTTCCTATAGGCACTTAGCTTAGCCTGAAAATCACAACTTCATGCTGAAGGTGCAAATAAGCTGAAGGTGTTTGTACAGTATCTCAGCTCAAAGAATTGCACTACTCCTCTGTGAGATAAACCGGGTCAGGGAATGGATTTAACTAAAAGAAAGTTAATAGTGGCAGGAACAAGCAGTGAGGGAAATGGAACATCATGAAACACTTGTTGTTGCTGCTCTACTGTGGCCTGAGTCAGGTATGGAACCTGTCCATGGGATATGAGGCCTAGACAAAATGAGGCTTGAAAATCTCATGCAAAGTCCATTGAATGTAAAGGAAGTCAGTAACTTTTGAGAACATGTTAGATGTGAAGTATCTTGTATGTAGAGAGAAATCTTCCACCTCTGAGGAGCTGTGTGAAGATGAGAAAGAATTTGCTACAGCTAACGTTTTGCCTTGACTTGATGTTCAGAACTACATGCCAATGCCAAACTGGAAGATGCCAGAGTGTAATAAATAATAAAAGTTCTTGCTGCAATTATGCCTTTGTGAAGAAGAGCCTGTAGAAAATGCCAATTTGCTTACCTAGCACTAGGAAGGCAGCCAAGAAAATTTTGAATTATGCTGACCTTTTTTTTGTTGTTTTGGTTTGCTTTATTTTAGGATCTCTAATGTTTTCCTTTTTTAAGCAATACTTAATTTTCACCCTCAGAAGAACGATAATTGCTAAGTTGTGGACATCAGGATCTAGAGCTTGTTTGTATCATGATGAGAAAGTGCAGGCTCAGAGGAGACCTTCTTTCTCTCTATAACTCCCTGAAAGGAGGTTGTAGCAAGGTGGGAGTTTGTCCCTTTTCCCAAGTATTATTGTATGCAAAGTTGTATGGGTCTCAATTTTAAATATACAGTACTGACCAACTTTGTAATGAGTCTTATTTTAGATTCCTATGGCCTGATGTGGGACTTTATATAGGTCCAGTGTTTTAGCTGTTCACCCATACCTGGTAAAGGAGCACAAATAACAGTGAAACAGGAGTGTACTGCATATGGGAATATTGGTCTTGAGACTTCTCCCCAGAAATATGGTTTTAAGTAGGAGTCTGAGATGTGTTCATGTGACCTGCTTACAAATAAAGCACCCTGATCAAGCCCTTCAACAGGTATAATGAAGAAATTCATTCCTGAATGTACAGGCAGGCTGAAATAGAGTGTGATGAATAACTTCTCTCTTTCATAGGAAAGGCTTTTCAATCTGAGATCTAAAGGTTCTGCTTTTCATGAGTGTTGTCAGGGGTGCTTGTTAACCACTTTCCTTAAGGGATAAGCATGTTAGCTGGAGCTTCCACACATGATCTAAAACACCTCCTGACCCTCTGCACGTATCAAAACCTTCAGCTTTCCTCTAATTATTGCTGAAATCTCTGGTTTCCTGCCAGCAGTCTCCACTTCAGTTATACATTACTCACCTATAATCTGTGGGCTGCTGAACGGAGAAATGCAAGATACAAACCATCCTGACAAGTGGCATCCTTCTTATATTGATTGCTTCTCATTTTCACCTACAGTTAGCTGCAAATCTTAACTGGAGAAGCTGTACAATTCACAAACCCTGTTAAAAGAGCTTAGGTGTTCCCAACTGCACAGTCTAAGGGGACTTGCAGCTAACAAACCTCCCACAACAGGCATTGCCCATATATAAAAACAATTTAGGAGCTTACTATTAACATTCATATTCTGAGAGATATGAATAAAGAGTGACCAGCCAGTAGATACAATGGACAGTATAGCCAAAAATTTAGGATTCAGATAACACCTCCCTGGGCAGCCTGTTACAATGGCTGACAACCCTTTCAGCAAAGAAATTCCTCCTAATGTCTAGCCTGAACCTCCCCTGGGGCAATTTCCATCCATTTCCCCTTGTCCTATCACTCTTCACTAGGGAGAACAGACCATTGTTGAGCTTTGTCCACCTTTTCATCCAGTACCTTCAGATCCTTCTCCACAGAGCTGCTCTCCATCCCTTCATGCCCCAACCTGTACTGGTACTGGAGGTTGCCCTGAAGCATGTGCAGGACCTTTCACTTGACCCTGTTGAACCTCCTGAGGTTCACACAGGCTCATTTCTCAACCTTGTCCAGGTCCCTCTGGATAGCCTCCCATCCATCAGGTGTGTCAACCATACCAGTCATACCATTCCTCATCCACAAAACAGTCCACTCATCAAATCCCTCTCTCTCCAGTTTAGACATAAGGAAGTTACTTCATCATAGAAGTCCAGTAGGTTGGTCAGGCAGGACTTGCCCTTCACAAAGCCATGCTAGTCATCTTGAATCACTTCCCTGTGCTCCATATGCCCTAGTATAGCTTCTAGGAGGACCTGTTCCATAATCTTCCCAGGCACAGAGGTGAGGCTGACAGGCTGGTAGTTCCCAGGGTCATCCTTGCTACCCTTTTTAAAAATGGCTGCACTGTTTCCCTTTTTCCAGTCACCAGGGACTTCACCTGACTGCCAAGACTTTTCAAATATCATGTGAAATGGCTTGGCAACTACATCAGCCAATTCCCTCAGGACTCTGGGATGCACCTCATCAGGTCTCATAGACTTATGTATGTTCATCAGCTCCAGGTTGTCAGGAACCTGATCTTCTCATACACTGGGAGGGACTTTGCTCTCCTAGTCTCTGTCTTGCAGTCCATTGACTTGGGAAGTGTGGGAAGAGAGGCTGTCAGTGAAGACTGAGACAAAAAGATAGTTGAGCACCTCCTCACCCATCATTACCAGTTTGTCAGTCATGTTCATCAGGAGTGCTTGTTTTCTTTGACTTTCCATTTCTGACATACCTGTAGAAGCCTTTCTTATTATTCTTTGCATCCCTTGCCAAGTTCAGCTCCAGCTGTGCTTTGGCCTTCCTGACCCCATCCTTACACAATCAGGCAGCCTCCCTATACTCTTCCCAGGATACCTGTCCTTGCTTCCACTGCATGTGCAATTTCCTTCTTGCCCTTTAGTTTGACCAATAGGTCTTGACTTACCCATGTCAGTCTCTTACCTTCCTTGCCTCATTTCTTACACCTGGGGATTGAGAGATCTTGCACTCTAAGTTTCCTTAAAGATCTACCAACTCTGTTCTGCTCCATTGTCCCCAAGGGCTGTTTCCCAGGAGGTCCTATTGCCTAATTCCTTGAACAACTGGAAGTTTGCTTTCCTAAAATTCAGGGTCCTCACTTCACTCTTCATCTGACCTGTATCCCTCAGGACTGTGAGCAACGCCTGAGAGAAAATAAAGGCAGCTTTTGGCATTCTGATAGTACAGTTGGTTCCTAATCTAGAGGAAAGTGAGCCTACTGAAACAGCAAGAGAGTACTGAAACCCAGTTTTCAATTTCACTGTGGTGATGATCTGCTCTTTGGATCACACTGAACTGCAAGAAGAAACATTATAGCCTGGGAGACTTAGTAGGCAGACAGCCATATTTTGAATTCATTTGAACTTTTCCAGACCAAAAGTTTAAGTTCTAGATGTGTACCATTATAGCAATCAAGCTCCAAGATTATCAAGGCCAAGTCTAATACACTGGGGCACAGTTTCACATCAAGTTAGAGAAGAACACAGTATTTGCTGCAATAATGTTGTAGGACAGAAAATGTACAACTTCCTGTGCAACAACTGACTTTGGCAAGGTGAAGACTTATGAACCGAAGACTATTTAATCTCTCCTACACTTCAAACAGAAACTGAAAACCTTAGGGGCTAAGTCATCACACAGGATTTTAATAATCAGACTTCCCTTTACCATAGGAAACATTTGCAGGCAAGAGAAGAAATAAAGAAAAGCTGCTGCTGTTTAGCTGCCAAATGGCTTTCTGGTGCAGAAGCTGGAAGACCTGCGAGGGCCGGGCCCCCTCTGGTGGTCACTAGTACAGGAACAGCAAGGTGCTTCGTTCCTCCAGACATGGAAGACTTAAGGTCTTCTCCTGTCTTGGTCACAACTCTTCAGTTCCATCTGCCATTTCTAAACGAGTTCAATTTAATTGTCTTGCTCCCTCCCCTGCCCCTCTGTCGATAGGAAGGTTCTCTGGGTATCTGTTTGTATCAACGAGCACTGCTCCAAATTACACCTGCTAATCTGTAGGTTGCACTGTAACATTCAGATTGAAATTTCCTCTTCCTTTTTTTCCCCTTGACCAGCTCAGTAACAAAGACAGCATCAAATGAAGTCTTTCTTTTATTGGTGCAAATTCTGGTTTATTATTTGTCTTGATCACCTGCTTTACGCTCACAGGACCTGGAATTTCTAGGACAGGTGCAAAGTTTAGCTTCCAAGTTTTATACAGGTGTCTTCCTAATGTTCTTTGCCATTTAAAACAGCACAAAAGCTTGAGAGGGAACCTCCCTTTTTTCTTTGCTTTAAATTTAGCTTTGTTCAGATATTAATGACTCTTACTTCCTTGAACAGACCAATCAGTTTCCCAATTTGTGTAGGACAATATTAAACTGGGAAGAATGCAACATGTAATTGCAAACCCATGTGAGTAACAAGATGACTCACAGGAACCAGTAGTACCTAGAGCTACATTCAGTAACTTATTTTAGCAAACACAGTAGGACATTCATTTCTGAAGGCATGCAAACAAACACTGGTAAAAGTATTGCCTGGGGCTCACTGGAGTTTTCCAGTTCAGCTGATTTCATATTCTTCTGAACCAGGATCTCACCACAGGTTTAAGATTAAAGAGTAACTTGAGCATTAGAGAATATCACCCTGTCAACATTAGAGAATATACTTTTGTGTCTTATTAACACCCAACAACAGCTCATGGGTGAAAAAGCAACAGCCTACTAACTCCACCTGCTGCCCTGGGAGCGCGGCAGTCATCAGCGTGCAACGCAGTGATGCTGTGCCGAAACTGTTGTTAGCAATTACTTAACTATATAACGAGCAACCAACAAAGCACCCAGCTTGCCGGTCCTCCCTCTCCTCTTTCACAAGTGACAGTGACTTTCGTTACTGTGGGAACAGCGAACACTCGACACACAGACAGACAGGCCGAGCAGAAAGGCCCCTTGACGGGCGGGAAGGCCGAGGCAGCGCCCACCCCGCGGCCCTGTGTGCCCACCCTCGCGTTGGGATGAGGCGCTACTCGGGCTCTCCCTCCCGACCTGCCCGCCGCTGGACGTACGAAGCCAACTACCTTGCCGCCATGATCCAGAAGCCGTAAGTTCCCCTCAGCACCGGCACAAGGCTTGCCGGGAAATGGAGTCTTTGCGGGCCTCACCGCCTCAGTGCCCGCCACGGGCAGCCTACAGGTACCACAAGGCAGTGCGCGGCAGTGCCGGTCTCCCGGCAGGCACAGCGTGGAGCTCTGGTCACAGCGCCCCTGCTGGCGGGAAGGCGGCTCGAAGGGGTACAGCTCCCGACGGGCCGACAGGACGCACTGGTGGCCTACCCTCGGGTCGCAGCCGTGCGCGGGGGCTCTGGCGGTTAAAGGACTAGGGTGGGGGAAAACATGGAGCTCGGCATAGCAGGGGTGCGGCGCAGTGTCTGAGCACTGGGGCCCGGCCTCCTGTAGCGCCATGGATAGTCGGTGCTACGGCTGTGCGGCCAAGTTCTCCGTCTTCAAGAAAGAGGCAAGTCCGGCTGAGGGGGGCAGGAGCGGCCGGGCCCAGGGTGCCTCTCCCGCACTGCGAGCTTCTGAGAAGGCAACTGGCTTGTCCGGCTCAGGGGCACACACATCGGCCAGCATCACAGCGTTATTGTCCTGATTACCTGAGCTCTCCTGGTGCCTACTTTCAATATGTCTTTAACTGGGGGGGATTGGGGGAGAATTCAATGCCATGAAATTCAATAAGGCCAAATGCCAGTGCTACACCTTGGCCATAACAACCCCCAGCAGTGCTCTAGGCTTGGGGAGCAGTGGCTGCAGAGCTGCCAGGCACAGAGGGACCTAGGGGTGCTGAGTGACAGCTGAACAGGAGCCAGCAGTGTGCCCAGGGGGACAAGAAGGCATCCTGGCCTGGATCAGGAACAGTGTTGGCAGCAGGAGCAGAGAGGTGATCCTGCCCCTTTCCTCANACAGAAAGCAAACAAAACAAAACCCCAATGAAAGTCACCCACAAGATCAATGTTCGGCCATTGTGTCAGAGAATTGCCACACCTTATCATGCTGTGGGATGAAATAATGTCTCTCCTTTTAGCAGGAGTTATGTAGTGGCTGATGATAGAATTCTCTTAAAAAATCAGCATAATTCCAGCATTATTTTTAGTGCACCTTGGCTTGGGCATTGCTCTGGCATGCAGTCAGCCTGGGCAATGGGGTGTGTGAAGTGACTAGGTGATGGAGGCCTGCCCTGCCTCTCTCTTGTGTCTCCACAGTGTGGCTGCAAGAACTGTGGAAGGTCATTCTGCTCTGGCTGCCTTAGCTTCAGTGCTGTTGTTCCTGGCTGTGGAAACACTCAGCAGAAGGTGTGCAAGCACTGTCATGGAAACCTAACTGGGTAAGATGGGAGTGTTTCTTCACCCAATGACACTGCCCTGCTTGATTCGTTCATTTTGCATGGTTTCCATTTTTCTCAATGATGTGTTGCAAAGCTGTGCCTCCACTTGTGCACACACACACTACCTGTACTCTAGGAAAATTTAGATTGGAGATTAGAAGCAAGTTCTTTACCCAGATGGTAGTTAGGCACTGGAACAGGTTGCCCAGAGAGGTTGTGGATGCCCCATCCTGTGGCAGTGTTCAAGGCCAGGCTGGATGTGGCCCTGAGCAAACCTGGTCTAGTGATTGGCATCCCTGCCCATGGCAGGGATGGTTCATGGATGGACTGTTCAGTGGATAAGGAACTGCCTGACAAAAAGACACTCAAAAGTATTGCTACCTCTGTGGGCAGTGACACAAATCCTCATTGGTGAGGAGTCTCTGCCATGTGTAGGCTGAAGACTTTAAGTTTTGTAGCACAAAATTGGTTTGCTTTAAAAAGAAAACAGTAATTCAAGCATAACCTGTAGATTGATAATGGAAAACGAACAAAATTGTAATTCAGTAGCAGTATCAGTTACACACATGAACAAGTAACACCAAGGGCACAAGTGAACAACACAACCTCTTTCTCAACCAGTTCTTCTCTTCTCCTCTTCCTTCTCTTGCATTTCTCTTACCTCTCTTCCCTGCTTCTCTGCTATAGCAAGGAATTTTCACCAGCAAGTGGGGGATTTTCTGGCTCTGGAGGTGCCTAAAGGAGAAGAGCCTTTCATTAGCAGAGATCTTCATTTCAGAAGCAGTGGCTCATGAAAACAATGTGAGCTATTGATGGTGAAAATACAGTTTTCAGTCTCTCAGTTTTGAAATCTGCTTTCCTAGGACAGTCTTTCTCCATGTTTCTTTTATGTTTTCTTTTCCTCATCTCTTTAATGTCAGTACTACAGAGTTACAGCAGAAAAAAACTCCTCCCTGACTGGAGGGTAACAGGTAGATAATGCACCTAGGCTGCAGCTCTGTAAGCTGCACCACATATTGCTGCTCTTCATGCATTTAGTTTTCAGAACTGAAACCTTGGAACTGGAAAGGAGTCCAACAATTCATTATTGTACTGGGCCTAGCACAGAGCACGTGGGTTTGTAGCTGAGACTTCTAAGAATGAATAGAATATGCAAACTCCCTTACAGAAGTGTGCAGTGTAGCAGCTGAGATTCAGTCAAGCTGAATACAGCAAAGGAGAAGATAGCTACACAAGATGTGTTTGTGCTGTGAAGTATTCAAGTGTGCTAGAAGATGTCATTGTGATACTGGTGGTTATATAATCATTTTGTAACCTTTTGTTTAGCTTGTGGATTATATAATTCTATGTTTGTTGCATGCCACAGCTCCTTTGAGAGTGTTCTGCTGCATGGCAGCTAATTACACTGAGAGTCTTACCTAACTACTCTGTTATCTGCTCAGTGGCCTGGGAGGAGCAGGCTGTGAGAGGCAAGAGGGTTTCAGCCCCACCTCCTTTGGATTATTGGTGTCCATGTTAAATCAAATTCTGTCCAGATGCAAAACAACTGGACCAAAGGACTAGAAATGAAGTCCACTGCTGTTCCAGGCACCTATATTATCTAATCCCTTCCATAAGTTGATCACTCTCCATATTAATGAGATTATGAAAGGGGCTGTACCAAGAGGTTGAGAAACGTGTACTGATTCCTCCTGAGTTGAGAGAGTGGGGGGGCTGAAGTAATGCAAGTATCTTGAGTTCAGATAAATCATTTTGTCTTCCAGAGAGGGATCTCAAAGCAGTTCAGCAAAATGGTCACCACCAGAAAACTACAAAAAGTGAGTTGCACTTGTCAATGAGAGAGTTGTTTGTGCTGCAGAGCAGCCTTTCAGGCCCTCACTTCCCTTCCCCTATAGAGACCAGCAAAAGTGGGGTTTGTGATGGGGGTACTTGCTTGTTCAGAATTAGATTAAGGATGGGGCTCTTGTTTTGTTGTTTGGGTTTTTGGTTTGTTTGGGGGAGGGTGGGGAGTGTGCTCTTTTGAATAGACTCCTGAACAGCCACCTACTTAGTTTATCTGTGCCTGATCAGGGCTGCTTTGGAAACAGGAACCTGGTGGTGAAATGTTCCTTGTCTCCTTGGAAATGGTGCCAGGTGTGCTGGTCCTATGAGCTGAGGTTTTCCTTACTCTTGGGAGTACCAATATAGGATAGCCTGGTACAGGAAGGAATACTTTCTGTTCTGTTCTACACCAACATTCTTCAAATAGTCTTTTGGGTTCTCAGAGGGTATTTTCATATCTCAGGGTTTAAAACCTTGATCTCAGTTGTCATATCTTTTTTTCTATCCTTGTCACAGGCGTGTAGCAGCTTTTGAGGCTAAGCAAAACCAGCTGAAACAACAGAAGGCAGCTGCAAAAACTCCAGGTCGAGCAGACTCCAGATACCAGGGACTCTCAAAAGAGGACAGAGTTATTGCAGAGAGGCTGGAGAGGCTCAGGGAGGAAAGAAAACCAAGTGAGTTTGGGAGAATAGCAGAGATACCTTGGGTGGGAATGCTGCTACTTGGGAAACATGGAACCTGGAGGGAGAAGGAAGTGCTGGGCTTTCAGAGCCTGCCTTTTTAGGGAACTGAAGTGTTAAAATTGGACAGAGCATCCACATCCTGCTGCTGCAATGGCCAGGCTCTACAGTGATTTTTAGATTAATGTTCCAGGTTTGGTTTTTTTTTGCTTCCTGGGGTTTCCCTTGAAACTGCTTCTCAGTTTTGGGGCAGTATCTTACCTTTGACTTCACTTTCTCATTTTGCACAGTTTGGCATCCAAGCCTGGGCCAAGGCCAACAGGAGGAGAATGAAATGAGGGTCTTTTTTTGTGTGGGTCATTGTCCTGAGCAACAGCAGTGCCAGTCTCTGTGGGATTGCATTCTGGCCAGCATTGCCTTGCAGAGGAGAACAAGGCCTCTCATCCCAGTCCAGAGCTGTCAGATTCTGGGACAGCTTTGTGGTGTGTTTGGGAGAATGGACTATTTTTAAAATGATGTGATCTCTAAAAGGGAAAGAAGCATAGAATCATTTAGGTTGGAAAAGACCTTCAAGATCATCAAGTCCAACCTCTTCCCTGGACAGCCTATTCCAATGCTTGATAACCCTTTTGGTGAAGAAATTTTTCCTGATATCTAATCTAAACCTTGAGGCCATTTCCCTTTGTCCTGTTATGTGGCAGAGGAGGGTTTCAATCTGATATTCCTAGGGTTACATTAAGAGATGTGGAAGCAGTGGACTATACTGGCTAAATGACACTTATTTCTCTGCCTGTCCCTAGTATCCCAAGTAAGCTGATTGCCAAATGACATTATCCAATGGATTCTCTCCTCACCTTATGCCTAAGAGAGAAACTGTGAAGGAGGCAAGGGCTCAGAAGGATAGCAGCCAGCGTTAGGTTAGTCTCTGAGTCACTTGCAGTGTGATCCCTCATGGCCAAGGCAGCTTTTTGCTCAAGTGTTTAGAGTCTGATTCCAGAAAGCCATACAATTTTAAGGAAAAAAAAATAAAGAAAAAGGAAGCCTTTTGTTTTCAGTAAGAGAGTAATCTCCTCCCTTGTGTTATTCTGAATTGCAGAGTCGATTCCTACTCAGGCTGAGATCGAAGCCAGGCTGGCTGCCCTGAAGGGAGACTGCCAGGAACCTGTTCCATCCACACAGGAAATAGAGGACAGATTGGCTGTGCTGCAGGGGAGAGCTCCTCCTTCCCAGGCTCCTAGACCTGTAAGCTCTCTCGGCTCTTTAGCTAGCAATGTATTCTGAGCTGACACAGGAACTGGTGTCCCAGTATGTTATCTGTTCTTCCTCCTTCAGCTTTTTGGTGTTCAGGTGGCTCCCTTCAGAAGTTTCTGCTTTCTGTTTTTGCCAGTCTTTGCCAGGTCACTGCTTCAATTTGAAAGCTTGATGTTGAACAATAGATGCTAAGTTTTTTTCCCCTCAACCCATTGGTTTTCCTAAGTGGTCTGATATTTTTGCAAAGCTGTTTGTCTGTGTTTAGTGCTTATCAGTGCTACCTTCTAATTTTATCTTTTAGTTGTTATTGCATCCCAGCTGGGCAAAATCCTGTTAATTACTCCAAAAATGGTTGTTAGTCTGAGAGTACAAAGGAATGAGTTATCTGATATATGCCTTCAAGGTCTATATGAGGGATCTTGTCCCTGAGAAATTGTTTCCTCATGCTCCTTTTTCAGCAGTGCTGCACACTCAGCTGTTACCACAGGACTCTGCAGGGCTGCTGGCTGGTACTGTTGGGAATGGCACTTTATTTACATTGAAGATAGTGCCTGGGCTTGGGACCCAGCAGCAGGTACTCCTATACATTCACCAGCACTTTGCCTTCTTTGGGTGACTGCTTTTAATGTTGTGTGCATTCAGTGCCTCTGAGAATGAAGCCCTGAAAAGTCTTACACCAGGTAGCTGTGAGCTGACTCTCAAGATCAATGCATGTATTTTTTTTCTGCTGCTCCCACCCCACCTAGGGTGATCTTGATTACCAAACTTTTCCTTTGATTTAGTATGGCACTGTCCTTTCATTTGCCTTTTCCCATGCCTTCTTGTTTCTTAGGTACACCAACCTCCTGATACTAGAAGTCTGGTCCAGCAGACAGATGACCTGTTAACTCAACTGTCTGAGGAAATTGCCATTGATGAGCATTACAGACCAAGAGTCCAGCCTCAAGGTATCTCTTTTGGCTTCCAAATACCTGTTTCTGTGTCATAATCTATATGCTGTAGTGAGAAGGGAATATGTGCCTCTCTGTCTAGCTTACTTGTGAGCTATGTGTCCAGTTTGTCCTTATCTCCCCCTTATGACTCCAAAATTGACCAAGAGCTGCCACCCAGGGTCTCCCTGTGTTTGGCTGGAGATGGATGGTTCCTTCTTCTCAGTCTTGTATTGTTCAGATTGCTCCTCTCTGCTTCTTTAAGGTGACTCCTTCCCTGGGGAGGAGCTGTTGCTACCTCTAACACACTTTGTGCTCTGTTACAAAACATTGGCCTCTGGGATACCCTTGTCTTCCTAGCTGTGGCATTTTCTCTGTAATGTCCCTGTAAAACACAGATCAGTTCAATTTTTCTCTTCATGTACGGTGTGGATCCCACTGTGGCATGCCTTCTCCCATTCTTACCAGAACCTGGTTGGGATAGCTGCTCTCATACCCTTGCTTTTGTTGTGTTCTCTTTGCCCAAGAAACATGGCTTCTGAGTCACCAGCATGTGTTGTGTGTCTGTTGGCAGCTGTTGGTAGCCAAAGTTTGAATGATCTCAATAGGGAAGGTGAAGAATGTGTTTACCCTGCAAATCTGAACCCGAAACAGCTAGAAGAAGAGAAGAGTAAACTTCTGGCAGAAGCTGCTGCAGAGCTGTGGGAGGAGAACACTAGGCAGGAAAAGATCCTCCAAGTTGCCAAGAGACTAGCAGCACTCAGAGGCGAGGACCCAGAGAAAGGTGGGTAGCAGACAAGAATACAATGCCAAGAGAGGAACCAAATTCCTATAACGGAGTAATTTCTTTTCTGAGAGGCATTTATCTATTCTGCAAGAAAGAGACTTAGATTTGATTCTGTCTGTAATGTTGTATGGGTTTGTTCCTCATGAAATTGGTATTAGTTGAGGGTGAAGGCTGGAGATGTAAGGTCAGACTGCTTTGTCTTGCACCCTTTTTTGAGATAATTCTAATATGGTCTGGTGAGGCTAAGAGGGTTTTTAAAAGAAAAACTCAGTTTGCTGAGTAGTTTTTCCTTCCCTCTTCTAGTATTAAAACCAGACAATAATGCTCTTTTTGAGGAGACCCTATTTGAAAAGGATCTGTCTGTGCCAGAGCTAGAATGCCAAAACCAGCTCACACCACAAAGAATTGTCTGTGGGCATAAGGTTTGAGGCAGATGTGGGTTACAGTCTCCTGTTTCTTACTCTTGCAGTTACACTGGAAACCTATAATCTCCCTGACAGTGATGAGGAAGTGGCTGAGGAGGAAGCCATTTGCAGAGTGATAAAACAGGTCAGAAGTGGCAGCTGTGGCCTTCTTTCTCTTCCTCTCAGTTATTCCCAGTGAGTATGTTACCTGGTGAGAATGAAAAGGATCTTTCTGTTCCTGAACAGAGTTTCATTCCTTCTCGTAGTGTTTTTCCAATGCTAGCTCCCATGGGCCATTCAGCTACAGGCAATTGAGAACATGACTTCTAGTCTGGCACATTGTCTTTCTCATTCATGCTTAGTGATTCTGGTGGTGTGTATCTCCTCTCCAAGCCCACTCTGCTGCTACTTCCTTACTTCTTGTTTCATCTTTTCCCCACCCAACTAGAACATGGGTGATGAGCTGCTCAGCAGTTCTGTGCTGCTCAGCATAGCCAGGCCTAGATTTCTCTTAAAAATGCCTTTGAGTTGTCTTGCTTTGGGCTTTGTGTGCTTCAGTTTGTGCCTGATTACAGAACATATATGTGTGACTAGCATGATGTTGGCAGTCTGCAGCAAGCTGCATTGCAAAGCAGAGAGTGTTAGCTGAAGGCCCTTGCTGCAGTGTTCACACTGCAGACAGAGCAAGCTCACATCTGTCTGGATAACACCAGATGTATTCAGATTTGTCATCTGAGCAAGGAGAAGGGCAGCATGTTTCTAGCCTAGAATGAGGCTCCCAACTGTGTTTGAAACAAGAGGCATCTTGCTTTCTGTTGTTACCAGCTCACAGAGGAGGCAGGCCTGGATGAAGGAAGTGGATTCAACATTCCTCCAGATCAGACCACCCAGCCAGGACCCTCACAACAAAACCTGTGTAAGAAAGCAAAGCAAAAGGTCAGTGAGTTGATCAGAATCTCTTGAAATTACTTGTTCCAGGGTCTTAGGAGAATACAGTTCTGCAACAAAAATTTGCTGTATTCTAAGCTTGATGCAGAAAAAAGCCTAACCAACTTGCTTCTCCAGAGCAGACAAGCTGAGTGGCATTTGCAAGGCTGTCTGGCCCTGGGCACAGCTGTGAGTTATCCTTGTACTTTTAAAAGGAATTGCTCCCTGGAATAAAATTCCTTTCAGGCTGGCTTTCTGCTAAATGGGATGGTGTTCTCTAAACCCAGAGAAATAGACATAGAGCTTGCAAGATGGATATTAGAGAAGGGATTTTTAGCTCACCAGTGTAATTAGACCAAGGCAGCCATAGTCAAGTACCATGCAGCCTGAACCAGGCTAAGTGGGAACTTTGCCAAAGCTTTCAACATGTGCAGAATAGAACCTCTAGATAGTAATCAACTGTCCATGTTCTCATGTAACGTCAGAGGAAGGAATTAGTAACAAGATATGCTATGCTCAGAATGGGTTCCAGCCTATTGTGGAAATACATACACCTTCTCTAATGTATATTACAAGAATTAAATGGACCTGTGACTCACAGACACCTGACAGGCCTGACCCCAGTGGAAGAGATTGTTTAATTGTAAGCATTATTAAAAACATCCATCTCATAGGTATGCTACCTTGTGCTTCTGGAATTACTGATGTAAAAGATAGTGCCCTCTTACTGCTGTTGTGTTAGAAAGCTGTCTTTGCCAGGGTCCAGGCACTGTGTGTCCAGGCTGTTTAATTTCACAAAAAGAAGACAATAGATGGCCTTATGGATAGATTTTAGATGATGATTTCAGAAGATCTTTTCTGCCCAGTCTCAAGTACAAATCAATAGTAGGGGCCTTTTGGCAAATCACTTCTTTTATCCCCCAGTTTTCTTTCTGTAGCAGGGAGAAAACAACTCCCCACATCCCCACTGCTTTCCCTTCCATATAACTGCTTTCAGCAGAACTTCTTGGTCACTTGCTTTTGCAGCAGGGTTTGTCTGTCACTGGGCGTTGTGCTGGTGCCTGAAATCCTGAAATGTCTCTGCTGGAGTCTGAGTTCTGTCTGTCTTTAATTTATGAATTAGAGCCAGTGTCCAACCACCACAGCTCTCGCCAGGGCAGAGGACAGTGATGAGGATGAGTTACCCTGGTGCTGTATCTGCAATGAAGATGCTACATTGCGCTGCCATGGCTGTGAAGGAGACCTGTACTGCCAGCGCTGCTTTCGGTAAGCCTTGCACAGCCTACTCATGGGGAAGCTTCACTGCTTCTTTGTGTTCTTCCCATTGGGCAGAAAAGCAGGCAGTAGGAGGGAAGAAACTTAATGCAGCTTAACAAGGGTAAGTGTAAAGTACTGCATCTGGGAAAGAACAAGCCCATGGATCAGTACAGACTGGGAACTGATCTGTTGGAGAACAGCCCTGGGGAAAAAGCTCTAGGAGTGCTGGTGGCTAGGAGGATGCCCATGAGGCAGCAATGTGCCCTTGTGGCCAAGAGGCTAATGGCATCCTAGGATGCATGAAGAGGAGCGTGGCCAGCAGATCCAGAGAGGTTAGTCTCCCCTCTCCTCTGCCCTGGTGAGGCCTCCCCTGGAATCCTGTGTTTGAGCACATTATCTGAGTGTTCTCTGAAACAGCTGATGCTGCATTGCATGGGATGGGATAAGTGAGACCATTGTTTAGTGACCCCTTTGGCTTGCTAATGACATTGATGGATGGTCTGGGCTGGATTCCTAAAAGAGGGGAGCTCAGATGGCATAAATTCCTGATGCTTTTCTTAGGCTGAGAGTCTGAAACCATGTAAAAAAATCTCTGTTGAAATACATATAGATAAACATCTTTTCCTCAGTCAGGCCTTGTAGCAGCTCTAGTCTTGGTTCTTAAACATCTGAAGCTTGATTTTTGACAAAAAAGTTGCATGTCTCAGATTTGGAGGGTTAATAGCTTTGTTTGAATACAGAGGTATTCCCCACAGCTTGTGTGGCTTCTCCTTTTCATGCCTCAAAAGTATTGGGTAGTTGGCTGGGTTCTCAGGTTAGTGCTGGATGACATTTAGACAGCAGGATGCTAAGAACCTGGTTGGGATAGTAAGAGATGCTTTTGTGTATATTCTCTCCTTTCCTGCAATGTTTATGTAGAGAGATGGAGATGGAATGGGGGAGAACATATGAAAACGATAAAAAAGCATAAGACTGACTTTATTAGATGATTAAAAACAAAACAACCCCCCCCAAACTCTCAGACAGCAAACATCAGTAAAAGCAGAATCAGCTGTCTGGCAGGGGAGTGAATGTATCACTTGCATGCTGCAGATGCAAGCTTGTGTCTTACTCAAGGCTACCTGCTTCTGAGCATGGTTAAGAGAGCTGCTGATGCAATGCATTTTAGCCACAACAGTTTAGTTCTTTTTCAGTGTTGTGTGGAGCATTGACTGTTATCTCTGGAGATGCTACTGTGCCTGGGAATCAGGCATGGTGCTGAAAATGAGCCACCTGTTATATGACTGTCTCTAAAAGGAAAAGAGACAGAGAGACCTATTGCCATTTCCCATTTCAGCAAAGATGAGCAGACATTTCCACACAGCACCTCAGGGTTTCCTGTTGCAAGCAAGCATCTTAGGTAGTCAGCCTATGTGGCTGCCAGTCAGGTGCTCACAGCTAACCCTTGGAATAGCTTTCTAGTTAAAGGCTGCTGGGAGTCATCTTGTAGAGTGGCTAAGGGTGAGTTCCCTGCCTTTTTGTTTGCTTCTGACTGCCCTGTGTTTCCTTCTCAGGGAAGGCCATGATGAATATGACCTGAGGGACCACTGCACATCCCACTATCATCGTCCTTGCAAGTAGAAATTATTTCACTTTTCATGGGCAGAAAAGAAGAACAGGAAAAGAGAAGAGCTGACCAGATGGGAAGAGTCCAAGTGGATTTGCAGCCAGAATGGGTGATGTTTTGGACAGTTAAAGATGTGCTGTCATCTGAGAGAGGCTTGAAGGGCATGTGACTGTCCTCACAAATACAACCAGAGAAATGCAGGGTTTGCTGTGCATGCTTGGGGATAAATGAGGACTTGGTATGAGGAGGTGGGTATGAGTCTAGAAATACAGACACTAAGGCAATGGAGGCAGCAGTAAAGATGTGTGTTTAAGGCAGTACTGACTGGGGCTGATAAGTAACTTTCTGCTTTTGCTAATGGCTTACACACTGGTTCAAGAGGCAGCAAAGCACTTTGCACCAATAAAACTGTGTTGTGATCACGTGTGGTGAGAACTTCCAAAGCATAGTAAAAATTATTTATGGAGGCCTGTGGTTGAAGTCTGTCCTGGAAATGCTTGATAGCCCTCTTGTAATGGTATCTTAGTCAGGTGGCTTAGGGAAAGAAATCATAGAATCCTAGCATGGTTTGGGTTGGAAGGGACCTCTGGAGCTCATCTAGTCCAACCCCCCTGCAGTGGNCATGAAGCCATCAGAGATGTTTCTGTGGTGTGGCTGGAAAAGGTGCAGGGGCTACTTTGCATTGATGGGCAGTGTTGCTCGCATACTTGAAATGAAGGATGCTTTGTGAAGGTAATCTGTTACTGAAGCACAGCACTGTGATGTGCAGTGGCTCTGTTGAGGTTCCATGGGGTCACTAGGAGCAGCAGATTAGTCTGGAAGATTTGTCTTTCAGTCTCAAATGGCAGTTTGGCTGTTATTTTTGGTCCCATGGTAGGATAAAGATGTTACCTGTGTGATGCATTTTATCTGACTATGAGAGAAGCATGACTATGCTCATCTCCCTCCTTGGAGACAGTCCAGATGCAAGTGGCACTTGCCAGTGCCCAAAGCACCCAGAATTGCTTCAGATACCTGACTAAACTTGCCTTCATTTGGCTCTGATATCCCGTGAGCTCTTCCCAGGACTACAATGTGACTTCAGAGACAGCTCTCTAAGGCTGATGAGGATTTGCCTTGGGTAGGGAGTTTCCAATGAATCTTGCCTGTCTGGTTTGACACTGGCACTCCCAGCTGGCTGCCCTGCCCCTGCACTCAAGGTCACTGCCTCTGCAGGTGAGTTGCTGAAACAGTGTTTGCCTGCACCTCAGCCAGCCCTGGTCAGAGCACAGCAAAGAAACTACTGCTGTGCTTGGTTTTGTGCTAACATCCTCGACTGGATCAGACCCTTCAGCACTGGTACAGATTCCTGTTGAATAATACTACTGCAGGTTAATACACTAAAAATTGCTAGTGTATCAACCCCTTTGTTAGGAAGGGGTGACAAAAGCTGACTAATGTGGAGGATCTTTCTCCTGGCAGTCCTTGATTCACCAGTGCCTATAGATAGGTGCCTAGATAGGAAAGCGACCTGAATTGTTCTGATGTGAGAGCTCACAATGAGCCCTGTGTTACACAGAGTTCAATTAGAGAGTTACTGCCCTGAGGAGTTTGCAGTCTTAAAAATGAAAATAAAAGGCTGTTCTAGTTTTGTGTTATTGTATGAATGACCCAGTTCTCTCTTAGGTTAAATCCCTTGCGTTTTCCATATACAGGAGAAGATGCAAATACCTGTTCTTCTATGTCCTTTAAGACTGAGCCACTCTGTTGGGGTTTCAGCCTGTGTCCTTTCCAAGCAGTTTTACTTAGTTCTTGTTTACAGCTGCTTTTTTTTAATGTTTTAATATTAGTTGATGTATTACTTGCAACATTTGGAATGCTTCATCAGCCACAGCTTTGAGCTTGTGCAGTTAGGCAGCCCAAATCTCATAAGCCCTGCCCTGTTCACATCACTAGTGAAGGAGCAGTTACAGCCTGTAGTAGTTTATTTAGTTTGCTGGATTTTTTTTTTCTGTGGGGCCATCCCAAGGAATCCAGAAATACACCCAACCCAGTACCTGGCATAGGACTTAGTCATACAGGGAAGAGTCTCTTCAGTCCTAAACACACATGCTCATGCTTTCCCTACACTACTAATAGACATTTTTGCGGCTGCTGAGCTTTCTGCATGTAATTGGCTATTTTAGTAGCAGCCCAATCACTTTTCCCTGAAAAGCCATTCCCAGTGTAGCTGTTGCCTCAGTGACCTCCATGTAGAAAGGGGTCTCTAGATCAGTTGTCTGCAGGAAGTAAACCTAGCTGAAGCTGTCATTGTGAAAGAGGAATGCAGTATGATCTTTTAAGTGGGCAGTGCACTTTTAGCTCTGTTGCTTACTCCTTTTCCTTGTCTTTGAAAAGGTGCTGGTAAGCAATTGGTTCCTGACAGGCAAGATCAACTTCATTCATAGCCATTCAAAGACTGAAGAGGGCTTGGTATCTTCAAGAAAGAGAATCAGCTGCTTTGCCTCTTTGTAGCATGCCATGAGGGCACAAGCAGATTCTTTCTCTCTCTCAAGATGTTTGGTATGTGAACTACTGGGTGTAGACTCCAACCCAACAAGAATTCCAAGTAATAACACAAGAATCAGCTCAGCTTAGCTTTCAGAGGTCTCAGTGAAACTGCTTTAACTTGCATATGCTGTGGTTCACAAGCATGCACCGTGTTGTCTGCAGTGCTGTAACATGGTAATGTGTCCAAAAGGAGCAGCCAGAATGTTTTTAAAGGCAATGTAAGTGTTGATCATAACTAGGGGGAAATTGCAGTAAAGGTTGTTTTATATACCTTCATAAACCTTCAATTAGAAAAGCAGGTGAACTTTCAGACATTCTGAGTTATCGTGGTATAGTCAAGAGGGAAAAGTTCTTTAAAGAAAGATTCTTACACAGTATCTGCAGACCAAACATTACAGCCTAACACTAGTGGTGGTGCTGAGAAACAGGAAAATTAATGGGAAGCTGTAAAAAAAAGTAAATTAGAAATTGAGTTTAGTCTATCCTTATGGTCTAGGCTGAAAACAGCCTGAAAGTAAATAAAAGCAAGCATGATTTACTACTTTTATGAACTAAATAAAAAGAAGGTGCTCTGTCTTATGTTGCTTTTGCTTTAGCACTACTGAGTGGAGAAATCATCTATCACTGGCCACATCTTTGCTTTGCTATGATCATTTGAAGTGCTACCATATGGGAGTGATGTATTAGAACCAACTGCACATCATAGAGACTGCAGCTTACCCTTCTTTTTTCCCTGCTGCTTGCAGAATAGGCACAAAGACAACTTCTGTCAAGCAGTTTCAAGAACCCTGGGTTCTCCCAATGTCTGCCTTAAAGCATAAAGTTCTCTTTGCATCACTCCATATTGAGGGAATACAGAACAAGGCACAGGATGGAGAAAATCTGTCTCTTGGACCAGAGGAGAGGCATCTCAGGTCTTTGTGCTGTTGCAGCTCAGCAGAATGAAACAAAGCCTCCTGGTAGGGTATATATAATTAATCTGGACTCCAATACACTAGTGTGCTGCAGCTAATTACAGCTCTAGTTTAGGACACCCAGGCCATGGCCTGTCCACCTAGATCTTCCACCTGAACATCTGTTTGAACCACATCTGTGTTTTTAAGTGCTCAGAGCTCTTTGTCAGTGTGCTGCTCTCCTTTCCCAAGGGGTATGACACATGAGTATCAGCAGGTGTCAATCCACAAGCAATGCCTGAGCTACAACCAGTGCAGTTCTGGATTGTAACTTCATTGTTATTTTACTCAGAAAGTTGAGACTTCATGAGGGCAAGCATGTCCTCTTAGCCCCTTCCTAAGCCAGAAACGGCATGTCTGCAGGGCTGCCATAGATATATATGGACCTGATAAAGGCAGACCATTTCTCCAGCCTAGTGGATGAGGCTTAGAGCCTCTTGGATTAGCCCTAGGAGAAGATATTAGCTGCATGGCTTGCTAACTTCCAGGAGGCTGTGACATCCAAGAACAGCATGGGAAGGGACACAAGCCCTCCCATCGCACTCATTACTGCAGCTTGGATTTTGTCCTCTCAGAAATGTGCACAGCCCACAGCTTGTTCACTGACACTTCCACTGGAAAACAGGAGGGAAGAAAAAGGTAAGAGTCATCACCCCATGACTGATAAACATGAAAAGACTAATGTGTTTAAGATTTTACTGGTCCAGGACAAGAGTTTTTGTCTTTGTTAGCTAATCTGCATGTACTTTTTGTTCCCGAGTTGGCTCCTTTTGTCCCTGTCTGACAAATAATGCACTCAGAACCCTTGAACATACAGGTACATACCCTCTGGATGTGAGTCAGCAACTCATCTCTTGTGCTTGAGGGGCAGGACATAACGTGACAGTCTGCTCTGCCTAAGCAATCAGCCTCCATTTGACATCTTATTTCCTAGCCCTGTGTCAAGTTACTGGCTTGCTGAGAGGCTGGATGTAGTTTCCTCTGTATTTTTCCAGCCACACATCAGTTGCGGCCAGAAGAGTTTGTGCAGCAAAACAATGTGTCCTGCTTCTCATATGTGAGACCCACCTGTCTGCAAAAGACTCACTCCAAGATGCTCCCTGCAGAGAAATTGGGAGCAGGTGTTTTGTCACCTCCATTTTTCTTTAGTGTCTAAAAGGAGAGCAAAAGCATGCAGTGCATGGCTCGTTTTCTCTGGTTTAATATACAAAATAAGCGTTTTTTTCCAAATGTTTTTAAATTATGAGAAAAATCATTCCCAGGCCTTGCTCCTTTAGAAGGCACTTCCAAATTATTATGTCCCAAATTCCACAACAAGGAAAAACAATCTGCCTTCCATTAGCCTTAGCAGCTGTTCAACCAACTTCCCCTTAAGCAAACCAGGTGCACTCCAATATTTTCCTTCCATCTAACTGTATATTTTCTGTCCAACCTCCATGAGTAAGAGAGGCTTAATAAGACTAACAAAGTGTGTGCAATGCTGTAGAGGAGCAAGAGGCAGGAGATCATAGCTGGGTTCCAGCCAGACTGAAAAACAAGGTGCAGCTTAATAGTAACTGATCTTCCCCATTGATGAATGAGTGATAACCAAAGCCTTGTTTTGCTTGCAGTAGATGGAAAGAAAGAAGTCTTTGATGAGCGCTTGAGAATTGTATTCAGTGCTCCTCAGCCAGCATGGAAATTCCTAGAAGAAGCTAAAGGAAAAACATTTGTCCTGTTCCCCAGATCAACATGCCCTTTAAGAATCAGGAAACTGTCCAATCTAGCTCCCTTCTGTGCGCGTAGACCTGCAAGGATTGGAGCCTTCAAACTGCAGGTAAAAAGTTCACAAACTTGGTGATGTTTCTCAATAACAGGAAGTCCTAAACATATTCGGAAGTGATGTTGCTGAATCTGTTTTGTGTAGGGAAGATAATGTGTTTCCTGGTGATCAAAGCTGGGTATTCCACATGGGCAAGGTCATTTCTTCTGGGGATTGGTGACTCTCCGGAGACCTTTCAATCGACTAAGCAATTCCGTAATAAAGTCCTACAATGAGAAGTGGGTGAAGAAGGATTTCATATTAATTCCAGTGCTCACCAGCCCAAAGAGTGCCACGGCACTTGCATCCCATATTCAACTTCATGTTGAGCAGAAACCAGAATTTTGACATATATTCATCAAACCTATTGTTTAGCTTAGGAAAGGAGACCTTTTGATGGGTCTAAAAGCCCCTCTACTTTCTTTCCTCTGTCTCCCTCTGGAGCAGCCATGTTTCACAGAATCACAGAATGTGAGGGGTTGGAAAGGACCTAGAAAGATCATCTAGTGCAACCCCCCTGCCAGAGCAGGAGCACCTAGACCAGCTCACACAGCAATGTGTCCAGGCAGCTCTGCAGTGTCTCCAGACAAGGAGACTCCACAGCCTCCTGGGCAACCTGGGCCAGTGCTCTGGCACCCTCACTCCAAAGAAGTTTCTCCTCATGTTAATACTAAACCTCCTGTGGTCCAACTTGCTCCCATTCCCTCTTGTCCTACCATTGGATGCCATTGAGCAGAGCCTGGCTCTCTCCTCCTCACACTCACCCTTCACATATTTCTAAGCATTGCTGAGGTCTCCTCTCAGTCTCCTCTTGTCCAGGCTGCAGAGACCCAGCTCTCTCAGCCTGTCCTCCTAGGGCACATGCTCCACTCCTTTCAGGATCTTGATGTTTACTTTCTCTGTCTGGAGACAGCTTGCCCTTCTTCATCCCAGATACCTGTTTTTTCCACCTTGAGGTGACCTCAGGATACTGTTGTCCTCTGTTAGGTTCCACTGCTTCCTGTTGCCACCATAACCTCCTGCCCATTTTTGCTGCCCTCCCAATGTAGGGCAAAGCAAGTTGTTCCTCTTGTTGAACCTGTAAAGCTCTTGTGTTGTGGATTGCAAACCATCTTGGAGGTATGCCAATTCTACAAGAAGTGGCTAGCAGAGAAGAGGTGGAACAAAACACATGTAGGACTAATGATAACCTGGAGCAGGGGTTGAGGGCAGGCAGAGCAGATAGATGAGCAGTTAATGGAGATAAACCCTGACTACTTTGCTGACACAGCCAAGGACTATGAACTAAACTGGACCACCTGGTTACTCCAAGCAGAAGTTAATGTGACTAGTGCAAACTTCCATCTGCTGCGTGACAAGTAACATCTCCATGAGGAGTGTGCAGCCTTTCTTCACCCAAAGAAATAGCTACATGTCCTTGTAATTAGGCAAGGGCTCTGAGAGTGTTGCAGCTTGTCCTCATTTGTGCTGTGTGGAAGCCTAGCTTCCTCACTTGGGTCGTGACAGGTTGCCTGCCATAGAATGCTCTGGAAGTAAATGCCTAGCATCATATATATATATTTCAGCCAGTCAGAGGAAACCAGTTTGTTTCCTCGTTTGCTTTCTGCAAATAGGCTGCTCTGATCTTTCCAGGGGACCAGATTCAAGATCACCAGGGTGAAAATACATCTACGTGGGAAAAAAAACCTCATGTGAACCTAACTTCTGTGGCCACTGCTCCACAGTTATCTGCCCAATCCAATCTGAGGGCCATCCTGTATTCTTGTCACTTGCAAGGTGGTTATGTGAGCTGCAGCAGTGTCTGTGGCTTTTCTACACTGAGGACCAGATAGCATCTCAGCCTGGTCAGCTTAGGATGTCCAAAACAGGGAATGAACTTTCTTTGGTTGCAAAGTGTAATTCCTTATTTGCATCACTGCTCTGCCTTCAGCTCACCCATGCAGATTAACATGTGTTTTTCTAACACAGCAAAGTGGCAAACACCTCCTATTGGGAATTAAATAACTCTGCAGCATCATGTGAGACACAGTAATAGCTTGGCTATCGAGCAGTCTCACTGTACAGTATAACAGGTACTGATGGTGCTTGACTCACCTCTGTTGGGCTGGAGCACTCATGGAGGATTTCCTAAAAATCAAGGGGGAATCATTTTAGTATATTTATGAGTTGACTTTTTCTCCCCTCCCTACAGAAAGAGTATATAATCTTACTACATTTGACAGGCTAAGAGACAAGATAGCATCATGCAACACTGCATACACATGTTCTGTAGAATGTTAGGGGTTGGCAGGGCCCTAGAAAGATCATCTAGTGCAACCCCCCTGCCAGAGCAGGAGCACCTAGACCAGCTCACACAGCAATGTGTCCAGGCAGCTCTGCAATGGCTCCAGACAAGGAGACTCCACAGCCCTCCTCACTACTCTTTATGAAAGAAGTCCCTGACTTAAAAGTCAACAAGTTCCTCTATCTGACCTGTAGTTTTACTTTCTGTTCTTCATTAGGGACCTCCAGGAGATCTTCAAGATCAATTTGTGGTTCAGGAGTTGCTGCCTCTGTTTCCTCTCTTAGCTAAAAAACAAGAACAAACAAACCACTAAATCAAAAAAAACACAAACAAAACACAGAGTTAATAAACTTCCAAACATCTAAGAACTCTAGAGGCCATTTTTAAAGAACTGAGCAGCTGAGAAGGAACTAGTTACAATAAAACTATGCTGCAAAGTTGAGGTCAAGATGTAAATCATTTCAGAACAAGAAGGTTCTTATAAAGAGGGGATAGGTTCCAGCCTTCTGTGGTATCTGCTAAAGCCACACATCCTGATGTAGACATAGAATCCTAGACTGGTTTGGGTTGGAAGGGACCTCTGGAACTCATCTAGTCCAACCCCCCTGCAGTGGCCAGGGACATCCCCAACTAGAGCAGCTTGCCCAGAGCCCTGGCAAGCCTCACCTGCAATGCCTCCAGGGATGGGAACTCAACCACCTCCCTGGGCAACCTGGGCCAGTGTTCCACCACCCTCGTGGGGAGGAACTTCTTTCTAATGTCCAGTCTAAATCTACTCATCTCCAATTTAAAACCATCCTGATACTGCTGCTCAGGGACCATCACCCCTCATGGGAAGACCCTTTCAAAAATATCCAACTGCAATGCAATGTGAGCCAGCCTGGAACAACCCTTATCTATAAAGAGAGTGCACTGGTCTTATTCTTCGAGAGGCGCAACTAATACAAGGAGATTTTAGGCTAAATACATTCCCATAGTTAATATTTATATTAAGGCTTTTTGCAGTAATGGAGAGAAAAACAATGACGAATTTGAAAGGTCTAACAATATTTTGCCAGCTCTCACTAGCAGACATGAGCAGGATACAATAATCTCTTTTAATGTAAGAAAGATGCCAAGCTGTAGTAGTCTTGTAATGCCTAGGAACATTAGTTGGAAACACTTGTAAATTTGATCACAGGCACATTTTAGCTCCACATGTCTCTAACAAGACTGTAAGGAAAGCAGGCTGTGGCTTCCAGTGTATTTGCAAAATGAATCCGTGACAACAAAACACTAGTGATATTTTAACATAGTAATCAGCAAAATAAGGATACTGAGGAAGCAGTGCAGTACCTGATTGCTGTGTGACATTTATGGATGTGTATGTAAAACATTAAACAATAAAGGCAGTACTTACAGGAAAAAAAAGAAACTCATTCCGGGCAGTCTCTGATACCAAGCCAGAAAGGAAGTGAAAAACTTTTGTTACACAGCTGACTTCACAATAAGTGATAAACCAGAGTTAAACATATTGCACTGTGAACCACACAGCATTTCTTCTTGAAAGTAGTTTTCATGTGACTGTTTAGGCAACAGATGTTGGTCCAACCAGGCTTTATCTCTGGCTGAGAAGCTCAATAGGCCAGGAAAGGGAGACAGGGTAGGAACTCCCTGTGACTTTCTGGTCCCAGTGTGGATTGTGTTCTGGGTTCCACATGCAGGGAATCATCTTGAAAAACCAAAACTGTCTCCCAAGTTTTAGTTTTGTTGCCAAAAGCCTCCTGACAGTAAATAGCATAGCATACAGATTATCTGTATCAGGAGGCAATGTCTGAACTACCCTGGCTGCCGTTTGAATCTGCAATGCTGTTTACTCTGACTTCATCGTTTCTGGGAGACAATGAGGAACATTGCACTGCCAAGGGCAGGTGCAGCAAAGGTAGAAGCTGACAAAGAAACAATATAATGGAAGTTCATGGATCTAAGGATCATTCCCAAACTTCAGAAGTATGGATTGGGAGACTGTGCTGTGAGATGGATTGAGAATTGGCTGAAGGACAGAGGCCAGAGAGTTGTGGTCAGTGGAGCAGAGTCTAACTGGAGGCCTGTGACTAGTGGTGTGCCCCAGGGGTCAGTGCTGGGGCCAGGACTGTTCAATATATTCATCAATGATCTGGATGAAGGGGGAGAGTGTTCCCTCAGCAAGTTTGCAGATGATCCCAAGCTTGGAGCAGTGGCTGGCACACCAGGAGCTGTGCTGCCATCCAGAGTGACCTGGACAGGCTAGAGACATGGGCAGGGAGAAACTTAATGAAATTTAACAAGGGGAAGTGTAAAGTACTGCATCTGGGAAAGAACAAGCCCATGGATCAGTACAGACTGGGAACTGATCTGTTGGAGAACAGCCCTGGGGAAAAAGCTCTAGGAGTGCTGGTGGCTAGGAGGATGCCCATGAGGCAGCAATGTGCCCTTGTGGCCAAGAGGCCAATGGCATCCTAGGATGCATTAAGAGGAGCGTGGCCAGCAGAGCCAGAGAGGTTCTTCTCCCCTCTCCTGTGCCCTGGGGAGGCCTCCCCTGGAATGCTGTGTCCAGTTGTGGGCCCCTCAGCTCCAGAAGGATAGGGAGCTGCTGGAGAGAGTCCAGCACAGGGCCAGCAAGATCCTGAAAGGAGTGGAGCATGTGCCCTAGGAGGACAGGCTGAGAGAGCTGGGTCTCTTCAGCCTGGACAAGAGGAGACTGAGAGGAGACCTCAGCAATGCTTAGAAATATGTGAAGGGTGAGTGTGAGGAGGAGAGAGCCAGGTTCTGCTCAATGGCATCCAATGGTAGGACAAGAGGGAATGGGAGCAAGTTGGACCACAGGAGGTTTAGTATTAACATGAGGAGAAACTTGTTTGCAGTTCAGGTGCCAGAGCACTGGCCCAGGCTGCCCAGGAGGCTGTGGAGTCTCCTTGTCTGGAGCTATTGCAGAGCTGCCTGGACACATTGCTGTGTGAGCTGGTCTAGGTGATCCTGCTCTGGCAGGGGGGTTGCACTAGATGATCTTTCTAGGGCCCTTCTAACCCCTGACATTCTATGATTCTGTGATACTGTAAGGAAGGCTAGGCTAACAGGGCTAACTAAATAGTCTTGCCACAGTGCACAAAGGAGAGCAGGAGGATCTGCAGGACACCTGGGTGATTGCAAGTAATTCACTGTGGCACATATATTTAATTGAGAAGATTCTATGTAACCCACTGTTGTACCCTATTAACAGTCTCTGACCTAGCACAGCATCACATTATGTTATTCCTGGTAGCAAATCATTTAAGTTGGCCCAAATACATCAGGAAGTGGGGAAACCTGTTGTGCTAGAAAACTGCTGGCGATCCACTGGCAATTTATTCCTGTAAGGTCATGGCTGGATTTCTCACTTGTGCATGCTGGGATTTTGTAGTAGGGAAAAAAATATCCCCTTCAGGCAACTACTCTGATGGTAGGAAACAGCTCCTAATTCTCAGAACACCAGCAGTGATAACATAACCTAACTTGTTTTTCTGACACTTTTACAAGTGTACATTCTGTAGATTTGGGAAAGTAAAAGTAGCACACAGGGAGCCTCATTTGGTTCATGTTACTGCTGGCACCAAGTGCTTCTTGTCCATCTCAAAACCCACACTCCCACTTGCCTCTAAACCTTCTCTTCAAAACTGCAATAATTCCCCAAAGGGCAAGATGTTCTGTGACTCAAAGCAGCAGCCATTCTCCTTGCTTATCTCTCACCAATCTCAACAGTCAGGGGAAGGGTTCTCTGAACTGAGCTCCCAGCCCCAGGGCCAGTCCCCTAAATGCTAGTGCAGCATCACTGTTGCTGTTCTTCTGAGCAGTGTTCACTCACTAGGACCACCACTCTAGCAATTTGCAGACATGCTGAATTGTACCTGTCTGACTACAGAATCACAGAATGTTAGGGGTTGGAAGGGACCTTTGGAGATTATCTAGTCTAACTCCCCTGCAAGAACAGAATAACCTAGAGCAGCTTGCACAGGATGGTGTCCAGTTGGGGTTTGAATATCTCCAGAGATGGAGACTCAACCACCTCCATGCCAGTGCTCCATCACACTCAAAGTAAAAAAAGTTCCTCCTTATGTTAAGATGGAGCTTCCTGTGTGCCAGTTTTTTCCCATTACCTCTAGTCCTGTCACTGGATACCACAGACTAGGTCTAGCAATACCACCTATGCCTATATTCACCACATGATGTTTCATAATCCATTATCAAGAGGCCTAAGGTAGAGCTGAGAATATTTTACTAGAATTTTATAAATTATAAAAAACAACTGGAAATTCACTATGAAGTCCTGAAGAGATTATGAGCTTTTATCCTTTGTCAGTTTTGCTAAACAAGCTATAAACTTGTTTGGGAAGTCTAAGAATGTTCATTAACAGAACAGGAGCACTAATATACTCATTTTCAGAGGAGCCGTGCATTTGTGACAGAAGGAAGGACCTTTTTCTCCATATTTGTTTTCTACTGGATGTTCTTTGCATATGGTATAAATTAAAACAGAAGTTAGCTGTTTTTCTCTCCCCAAATGGGCATGAGAATCAAGTACAAATATCAAACTGGAAACAGTCCCACAGAAAGTTATGACAGTAATAACAAACAACAACAGCAGCAACAATAGTAAATACAGCCTCAGAGACAATTCCTGGAGTTTGGCTCTTCAGCTGTGGGGCTGACATCATCCTATGGCTCTCAGGCCCAGAAAATGAACCTGGGCAGGCAAAAGTTTCTCTGTACCATCATGGCATATAGCATAAAAATCACCTTCCCTGGGCTGTTCTGTCATGTCCACTTCCACTGCTGATTGCAATTTGAAACTGCTGATGCTAAGAGTGAAAGACTAAGCAATCATCAGCTCTTTTTATCTTGTATCTCAAAAACATGCTTGATAACACCGTGCTGGGGTGCCAAAAACCATCATGCCTTCACAAAACAAGGCAGAAAGGGCTTGCTAGTTTGACAGTCTATCCCCATTCTGGGCATGATTAAGCTATTTTACACCATTTGTTAAACCCATCTATGTTATGTGTTGAAGATGTACTATGCTGTGAGTCAAGAAAGCTGTGTTCTCTTACTGCATCAGCCATTGCCCTGCAGATGAAAGCAATACCCTTAGTCAAGCTATTTAAATGAGTTTAAGACCATGATGCATGATGAGGGGAAATCCCTTCACCTTTTCCTGCACTACACTCCAAACAAATTATCTTAAACACGGAAAAGCACTATTCCTTCTGAAAACTACAAGAAGGACATTGAGATGCTGAAGGATGTCCAAAAAGGACAACAAAGAGGAAGAGTTTAAGAAGGCCTGTTCCTGGTACAAAGGGAATCTCAGGCAAGGAAGACAGCTCTGGGGATTTGTGAAGATGAAGACATAAGATCTTTATATTTGAGCATGGTTAGTTTTTTTCTTTCTTGCCTTGTTGCCAGTAGTGTGTCCAGACTCTGCAGCTACCCATCACATAAACAGTGTTATCTGGAGTGTCTCATTCAAACAGCAGCTATAGCTACACTGTTGTGACCAAGAAGACCAAGCATACAGGGATAACTGTAACCCGGCTAGCTTCTTGCAGCAAAGCCACTCACCACATGAAGCTCAACGAGAAGCATCCCAGGTTTGTACATCTCTAGGTTCTGCTACTCATGCTGAATAACAGTTACACCCCCTCTGGAAGTGCAAGACCAAGCAGTTTAAAGCTAGCTTGACCATATTGGTGCAGACTTCTCTGACTGCAGACACACCAGCCAGAGTCTTGTAGCAGGTGGCAATAAGACACCTAACGAAGACTGGAGATGAGAAGCTATTTCCAGTAAGGCAGAGCAAGCAAACTTCTGTCCTGGGTCAATTTGCCCCAGCTACTCACCCTACACTGGTACAGCTCCTGCAGCTGACTGTTGATCCATTCCTCCAGGTCTAGCCAGCGCTGTAGGTCTTTACGGTTGTACTTGATGGTTAACTTGCCCAGTTTCCTATGTGATGATTCCTCTCCAGGTTTCTCTGGTGTCTGGAAAGTCACCCGGGGAAGTGCACTGGAATTGCTGGCCATGCTTCACCACGTCCCCCTCCTTTGACAGCTGCAACTCTCCTTGCTGTGGGCTCCCTCACTCCTGTTGTCTGTCTCCTTTAACCAAGACCTCTCTGCAACTAGTAGCTCACAGCACAAGCTCCTCACAAACACCAAAGGCAGGCAGCATTGGTGATCCCAGGGAGAGAGATAGGGGAGACCACAGGGCTGGGGACAGCAGCCAGCCTCTGCAGGCAGAGTTACAGCAGCAGATTCTTGGGTTGCATCATTGGCTGCACTGACGGGAACAGGGAGGCAGGCAGAGGAGTTGTTGTAATAACATCTGTTGTTAAAAGAAGCCAAGTGAACCAGGGAATTGATGAAGCAAGTTTGTTAATATTTAACACAAGCAAGCTCCAAACGGCGGGGAAGAGGGAGGTTTTAAATGACTGTTTTCCTACAGGCATAACTTAGGTGCATGTGCAATTCCAGAGGGTCTGATCCATGCATAATGCATTGAATCCTGCTGTGTTCATGCTACACCAGCTTCTGTAAACTACTTTTCCAGCAGCTACAGGGTTTAGCCCCTATTGAAATGGTGTGCTTGGCATTTTCCAGCTAAAACACTGGACCCAGCATGGATAAGGAGAAGCGGTCTGCAGTCAGGTGGCTGCATCCACTGTTTTAAAAAAGTGGGAATAATAGGCCAGTGACACTGCAAGCCAAACCTGGGATCAGCAGTCCCATTTTAGGGCAAGAAGAAATGGCCTCAAGTTGCACCAGGGGAGGTTTAGACTAGACATCAGGAAAAATTTCATTACCAAAAAGTTTGTCAAGCACTGGACCTAGGCTTCCTTGGGAAGTGGGGAAATCACTATCCCTGGAGGTGTTTAAAAGGTGTGTAGATGTGGTTCTTAGTGACATGATTTAGTGGTGTGCTTGGTAGTGCTAGGTTAACAGCTGGCCTCAGTCTTAAAGATCTTTTCCAACCTAAATGGTTCTATGCTTTTATGATTCTATAATTTTACATTGTTCTACAATCTGTAAATTTATTCCAACCTTCTCAAGAGTTTCTGTAGAAATTCCAGAGACATCAATTTGAGATCATTTGAGCAAGGTGCTTTTGAGATCATAAACTGCAATATGTTATCATTGCTTTGTTTATAATCTCTTCCTTACTGGAAAACAGGTTAAAGGTCTGTGGCATTATTGCCCTATGTCCTTTTAAAAGGATAGGTGTGAGCAGCGCTGTTCCGAGGAATGGAAATCAGGCTGGCTGTGTTTATGGGGTGCCAGAGCAATGGGACACCTGCCTTCCCTCTAGATGCTGTAGCACACCTCTCTATTGGTGTTCCCAGAGCCCTCCAGTGACCTTCCCAGGAAGCTGCCCTATCAAATGGACAAACCAGCTGAGACCCTTCATCATGAAGCAGATTCAGCAACCTCAGTCTCATGAGTTATGTGGAAAAAGCAAGTAAGTCTCTGCTGCTCCCAGCAGCCAAGGCACTTCCAATTTAGAGACCAAGAGCTAGATAAATCAAAGGAAAAACAACCAACCTTTCTCCCACTGAGAGCTGCTGCTGGACAGCATGGGGCAGTCTGTGGGGAGCTGGTCTCCTCTGGAAGTCATACCCAGTCCCCCTACCAAAGCCACATTCCTGTGCCCAGAGGAATGGTGACACAACTACCCAGCATCATCTTGTGCACAGGGTGATAGAAAATAGGGCAGGGCCATTCCAGGCCTTCTTTTCATCCTGAGCTTGAGCAAAGCATAAAAGCCTTTTCTGATGGAAAATGTCACAAAATGCTGATCCTGAAACTTGCTTCCACATCAGTAAGGGATAAAGTATTGAAGTATACCTGAATCTGACATCATCTCTGCTTTTCAGGCAGCCTAAAATTTCTTTTCAAAAGACACCTGTCAGCTATTTAATTTAAGTAGATTTACTCATTTTTCCTCACTGCTTGACTGTAGCGTCCCTCTAATTTCACTCTCAAAACTGTCTTATTTAGACCCAAATTTACCAGTAAAATCCATGCTGAGAGGCTCAGAGCATACTCAGTGAGTGCAGATTCCTCAGAGATTCCTAACTGTTAGAAACCTTGCAAAGCCTGTTGAACATCATATCATGTGTTTACAACTGTTGACTTTTCAAAGGTTAATATGCTGGCCCAACACGGGCAGATTTTCACGAGGTAACTCTAGACCAAAGGACAGACACTACCAGATGCCAAGTTCCTATCTCCAAACAGAAGCGCTCTATTTTGGTGTTCAAGGGCTGACAGTTTTTAACAGGGGAAAACAAATTGTATGTTTTTTGGTGAGTGTCAGGAGGATGGGGTCAATCTTTTTCAGTGGTCCCAGTGACAGGACAACAAGGTAATGGGCAAAAACTTGAACATAGGAAGTTCCTTCTAAACATAAGGAGCAACTTCTTTACTTTGAGGATGGTAGAGCACTGGAACAGGCTGCCTGGAAGTTCCTTCAGGCACAGGATTAAGTGCCTTACACAGGGTATGTAATATTGCTCCCTTTGAAGGAGGCAGCATCTCCTATAGGTGCACCAGGCACCTGTCAGTGCTAGTAAGTGCCAGCTCAGACCAAACAAGCCATGGCTGTATGACTTTTTTCACAGTGCTGCACCCCACCCTGTCCTTTCCTCACATCACAGCAGGTTCATGTGGCCAAAGGGGCAGAAGGACAATCACCATTGTGTTGGGACATGCACAGTGGGGAGGATCTCAGAGGTCTTAAGCATGGCTGGGAGATGAGATCTTTTCAACCTAGTTATCTCTCCTCATAGCCTTAGGCATACAACCTGGACCAAAAGAGTTCAGAAGTGAACACACACACTTGGGCAACTGAGTCATCTTATCAGACAAGCTGTTTTTTCACAAGAGCTGTGCACATACAAGCTTCAATGGACCTGACAATTGCTGATGATCATGTCCTCTGCCAATCTGCTTATTGTTAATGTAGGTGAATAAAGGAGGTTTAAACCTGTCCAACAGATTTGAATGTTAGACTGAAATGCTGCTCCTCAGTTTCCATGGGTGTGACTCCACATGGAAACATAGCCTAAGAATGAGGTTTTGCCTCTGAAAGGAGAAGATTTGATACTGTGGAGCTGGGCTTTTATGACTGTCTATGGCCCCAGAAAGGGTCACCAAACCAAGCCAAGCATCTACATTGTTGTGCCAAGGAGCTGTGACACTGATCTAGGCAGCAGAGCAACCAAGGGCATGAGGCAGATCTGGTTACACATCTGTTCTTGAAGCTAATAATCTCCATCCCACACCTGTGACCTAAGCTGCTGCTTCTCTTTCTCTCCAAGCTGACGACTCTAGTGTGTGCTCAATAATTCAGCAGGGCCCCAGCTCATCTTTCAGGAGAACCAGGTCAGCCCCTTTCCCTTGAGTCCCAGCCTACAGAGAAACATTTCACTTCAAGACAGCCAGAAACCACTTCCCACCTGTTTTAGAAAATAATCACTTTCCCTGTGGTTGCAAACATGATAGTTAACACAAATTAAACCAGGGAAGGCAGCAGAGGTGACTGTATCAATGCTAGGTTGACATCACAAGGTAAAGAGGTTCTGCACCTTCCTGTGAGCAGGAACAGGCACAGTTGTGTAGATCAGCAAATATAGCCAGGGCTGGAGATTTAAAACATCCAGAGCCCCAAGTGAGCAACCCCAGTACATGCAGCAGCTTGACATACATAATCCACTTCCCTCATCACTCAGTCTCTGCACAGGAGCATGGAAACAAAAAAGGCTGCACCATTGCTCCAGAGCTCCAGCAAAAGAACACATCATGTCTTGCCTTCAACTCCTGGACCCTTAAGGAAGCAGCCAGGGGTTTCCAGCTCACACAGTCCTCATCTCTCACCTGAGCAGTACTGCTACCTCCATGTGCTGGTGGGAAGAGGAGTGTTCTTCAGTTGGTCTTACTCCTCGCCCCATGATAGTCTTGCCTCTCATAGGGCAATGAAAGGGCAGTGAGAAGAAAGAATGCCAAGAGACGGAAGAAAACTTTTCCCAATTCAGTATTTGACTGATCAACATAAAATTGCAGTGTTTGGCATTGCCTCAGAGAACAGACAGCTCTCAGCAATAAAGATGAAAGGTCAGATGAACTAGCTAGCCTGCCTGCCTTCCTGCCCTCCCTCCTGCTTTGGTTACTGGCAATCAAGTGAAATGTAAAAACCAATGGCTCATGAGCAGCTGAGAAGGGTAAATGAGAAATAGTTGTACTTACTGCTTGGACCACCAGAGGAGTAGCAAAACCTGGGATCTCTCCTTATTAAAGAAATTCATTTTGTTTGTCTGTGTCCATCCTCAGACACCCAGTAGGTAGTGGGATGACTAAACATCTCCGCTGAGAAGGAAGACCCTCCCCTCCCCTTGAATACTTAGGTGAAGCTGACAACATGAATTAGATGCCAGATGGATTATTTGGGAATCTTTGAAAACCTGTGTTGGTTTGTTGCCCTCTCTCTTGTATTGCTTTGCTGCTTCCCTATAGAAAGAGGCCTGTGGCACTGCAAGCATTATCAGAGTTTTCATGTGGCACAGAGGTTTCAGCAAGTCCAAAAATGGTAGAGTTGGAGATTGTTTTCCAGCCTACTTTCAACTTTTCAGGCTTACAGAGGCCATCTGTATCATTCTTGCACCAAGAAGTTCATTGCGACCTAATGCCCTCCAAAGGGTGCAATTACACTTGCAAGGTCTGTACTGCTCACACTCATAGGGAAATCATCTCCACACACAGGGGAGAGCTGCCTTTTGTGGGAAGCACTGGCAGCTGGCATGAAGGTGTTGAAAATCAGAAGGTTCCCAGGGATGCAGTCACTGTAGGAAGTGATGGAGAAGAGGCTGTTGGGAACCCCATGGCCAATCCTGTTCCACTCCCAGGGGCTGTAAATCCTAGAATGGTTTGGGTTGGAAGGGACCTCTGGAGCTCATCTAGTCCAACCCCCCTGCAGTGGCCAGGGACATCCCCAACTAGAGCAGCTTGCCCAGAGCCCTGGCAAGCCTCACCTGCAATGCCTCCAGGGATGGGAACTCAACCACCTCCCTGGGCAACCTGGTCCAGTGTTCCACCACCCTCGTTCTGAGGTACTTTTTCCTAATATCCAGTTTAAATCTACTCTTCTCCAATTTAAAACCATTGCCCCTTGTCCTTTCACTCCAGGCCTTTGCAAACTTGTAAGTTCCCTTTAGGTACTGGAAGGTCACTGCTCCTGCCCTGAGGGGTTTACCTTGACCAGCAACATTAAAATAAAAGACAGTACCATGCAGGACCATAGACAAGAACTTCCCCAAAGAAACAATGCCCCCTCATTGTAACTCCCTTCCCCAAAGCTACCCTCAATGCCATGGAAATGGCTCTCAGGAGGACTCAGCAGCCTGTCATCCTTTCCCTGGCCTGGTTCCACAGGACCAGTGGTTAGTCAGGGTTCAATGAGGCTCCTCCCTGTCTCCTTCCTTTGCCACATCTTTGTGCCATCACTTGCATCCGGGTCTCACCCCTAAATCACACCAGGAGGTTTAACCTGAGGCAAATATAACAAAACAACAAGCAAGCAAACCTGTCTCCCATGCCTTAATTATACACGGAGCCATTCCCAGGCAAAGTGCAGCAGAATGGATTTGTCTGCAGCAGCTGGTGGGACAAGCTGCTGTCAGGAAGTCATTGCAGATGGTGATGCCATGGAGCTGAGCTGCACAGCAGGACAAAGGGGACCTGCATTAAGTCTTTCTTATTTTTTTTTGCCTGTAGATGTCACTTCCTTCTAGCAGGTGAGCATCCACCTGCTGATGGGTGCTGGGGTCTCCATAGCAATCACAGGAAGGCTCATGCAGGCTCCTGCCCTGGGGTTGTTAAAAGCCACGCATGTCTAAGGGCTCGTATAATCTTAGTCAAATATTTAACTATGGTGTAGTTTACCCTCTTCCCCCGAGTCATCTCCTGCATAGTTACTGCCAGACTGAGAGCAGACACTTCTCAAAGACAGGCAAATGTTAATGATGACTCACTGTTTCAAGACCCCTTAAAAACACTCCCAAGTCATAAAGCCACACACCCTACTTTCCCTTCATGCTAATATGAACAACACACAGGAAATTATTAATTTGGCAGAAGATGAGGTCTGCGATTGGATTTCCAGGTTAGGAGGGCAAAGAGTAAGTTATTGAGTTGAAAGAGAAGCTGCTGCAACAGAGAAAGGCTCTTAGTAGAAGTCCTTGATCTTACACTAATCTCCATTAAAATTCTAATTACTAAACCTCTCCAGAAGCGAGGCATATTTAGAAACTGTGCTACTGGCACAGATGTGGGATGCATCCCTTCTGCAGTGGAGAACCAAAAATGTGATCTTCAAAGGTCAAATAAACCAGTCAAACCCATCTGCTAAGCAGAAAAAGATGGGTCAAATTTAAGAGGAAAGAAAATACCAAAAGTAAGATCACATACTTAGCAAATCATCACCAAAACTTTAGCTGGAGCTGAAAAAGGCAGAGAGAACAAGATCAAGACCCATAAAACATGTAGTGTTCATAAGATGCTAACATCATCCCAAGATGTATTCAGCAACATATTGCCACCAGAGAGAGAGAAGATGAAATACTTGGTAATGCTGATCCATTCTTTAGAGTGTGGCATAGAATTCTGTAATACATATTTAATAATAAAACCCCTGAAACTGGAAAATATGCAGAAAAAAGGCCATTAGGGTAACAGAGGAGAAATGAAGACTTACCTTAAAAGAAGTGATTGAAAGATCCTAGCTTGCTTGTACTAGCAAATTGGAGACGGAGTTAGGATAGGATTTCACGAAAGTAAATGCAGCTGAAGATGACAAAGGGAGAAGATTTTTAAATGAAAGGACAATACTGTACAAGAAAACTGAATATAAAGTAATGTTAAATATATTTAGGGTGAGCAGCAGAAAACCTTGCAGCAGGACATAAAACAGCTTTTTGCTGAGAGTAAAAGCTATTAAACCCCCTTACTCTAAAGGCTAGAAGAGGCTCATCCCTTCACAAACATTAAAAAAAAAAAGATAATCATATTCTTCAGGTTTGCAGGAAAACTTTGACAGAGATTTCAGAGATTTTGTAACACAACACAACTGCTGAGGTGGATTGGGTTATTGCCAGTTAGACAAAAATACCGAACCAGACAATTTAGGGGCAGTTCTGCCAGTGTGGATGTCCAAGCACTCTCACAGGTTTGCAAAGGGGATGGGGCTCCCTAAGCAGCATGTTCCTGTGTCAGGGAACTGCACTGAGTTTCTCCTGGATCCAGACCAAAGGCTTTAAATAATTATCCAGGAAAAAGTCTCCTCCAGGTTAAACACAAGAGAGAGCCCCCAGCAGCATGCCTCAGGCAATGGAGAATAAAGGAGACAATTGTGATGTTTTTATTTCTCCTGCATGTATTTGGAAGAGGTGCAGGACAGGGACATCAGCTCCCCCTTTACTACTTACACAGTATGCAGGTGGGTTGTAAAATCCTGGTGTAGAGATGGATTCTGAATGTGGGGTGGAAGACATGCACGCCTCTTCTGACAAAGATTCATATAGTCCATAAGGAAAACAAATCTCTCTCTGCTTTGCAGACATGCATGTTTCCTACTGCCCTAACATCTATTCTCATGATTTAAGCTTTGCCTGTGTTTGTTTTCATACCCTGCCATAGACAGATGAAAGCAATTCCCTTTTCCAAACAGAAGTCAGTACAACGCACAAATGCCAGCATCAGACCATAGAAAGTCACGCAAGGTATTGAAAAATAACATTTCCAACACCTCTGGAACACCTCTACTATGAGGACAGGCTGAGGGAGCTGGGATTGTTCAGCCTGGAGAAGAGAAGGCTTCGGGGAGACCTACTAGTGACCTTCCAGGACCTAAACGGAACTTCCAAGCAGGCTGCAGAGGGCCTGTTTGCAAAGGCCTGGAGGGAAAGGACAAGGGGCAATGGTTTTAAATTGGAGAAGAGTAGATTTAGACTGGACATTAGAAAGAAGTTCCTCCCCATGAGGGTGGTGGAACACTGGCCCAGGTTGCCCAGGGAGGTGGTTGAGTTGCCATCCCTGGAGGCATTGCAGGTGAGGCTTGCCAGGGCTCTGGGCAAGCTGCTCTAGTTGGGGATGTCCCTGGCCACTGCAGGGGGGTTGGACTAGATGAGCTCCAGAGGTCCCTTCCAACCCAAATGATTCTATGATTATGTTCACACAGTGTTTGTCTATGACAGCCAAGAGGGGAAACATTTCTCAAGGGACTCTCATTAATTCCCATGAGGACACATCAGGCTGGATCATGAAGAACAGAAAAAGGCAGCAGGAATTGAAATGCTGGACATCAGAATGGTCCCCCAAACCACAAAGCCAGCTGCTGTTTGATACATAGCTGCTGCTCAGCACCTCTTCTCAAAAATCTGCCACTCAGTACCATCTCATGTTTGCTGCTGCTGTTTTAAGTGATGCAATGTTACAAATAATGCCTAACCAAATTATAAGCTCCCTGCTTTCCTAAGGACTATGACAGAGGCTTAAGTTTACCCAAGGGCTTTAAGACTGCTTACAGAGTAGGTGGATGACACTGGTGTAGCTGTTGAACATGGGAATTTGATCACAGATCTGCAAGTAGAAGCAAGAAGGGAGAAAATACATAGAAGGTACAGGAGGTAGCCATAACAGTATCATCCTGTGAGGCCAAGGCACTATAAATAGACCAAACCTGATCTATATGAGATTGAGGAGAGTAGTGGAATGTTGCTAATTGATGGGGGATGATTATAAAGTTTTCACTGCTGTGGTGGTGGGGCTCCCACCATACAGGCACCTTCCAAGCATGCTCCCAAGTGCTTTCACTCAAAAGGAATATTGCATCCCAAGAGCAGGGAATTTGTGATTTTGAGATGCCTGTGCTGAGCACAAAACGTCCCACAGCAGTGATGGCAGTGGGCACTGCAGATGCAGCTGCAAGGTTTACTCATTCGGGTTAGTGAGACCTGGGCTACTGGTGCTCTGTGCCATGCAGCTGGCCACGATGGAGCATGAGAGCTGCCACTGGTTGACACAAACTGTGTGCTTCCCAGCTTTTGGGTCATTCGAAGCATTCGAAGCATCCTAAGCATGGAGATGCAGCAGACCCAGTGCTGGGGGGATTCTCATCTGAAATCACAGAATCATTAAGGTTGGAAGAGACCTCTAAGATCATCAAGTCCAATCATCTACCTATCACTACCATGCCACTAAACCATGTCCCTGTATACCTAATCTACACATTTCACAAACAGCCCCAGGGACAGTGACTCCACCACCTCCCTGGGCAGCCTGTTCCAATGCTTAACAACCCTTTCAGAGAAGACATTTTTCCTAACACCCAATCTAAACCTCCACTGGTGCAACTCAAGGCCATTTCCTCGTGTCCTCTTCACTGTTAACCCGGGAGAAGAGACTTAACTCCATCTCTCTCCAACCTCCTTTCAGGGTAGAGAGCAATAAGGCCTCCCCCTGAGTGAGCGCCCTCGCACTTGCATGAGCCGGAGCACCGCTCTGGCCTCCCAAGGGGAGCTAACCCGCCCTCCCTTACCAGAGGAGTGGAAGATGGTATCAGCCTGGCTCTCCTCCCTTTCCTCTTACGCAATTCAGCGTGCAGCTGAGTGACTCGGGTGTTCCCCCCTCTCTCCGGGAGTTAGTTTTCACTTCCTGCCCTCTCGGTGCCTTTGTCTCGGCGGGGCGCAGCTGAAGGCACAGCACACCTGAGGGCTGGGGGCGCGGGGAAAAGCGCGGCACGCCGGAGCGCGCCCAGGTAGGGGAAGGAGAGGGACACCCTGGACACCCCTCAGTGAGCAAGGACCCGAAGCGTAGCCCCGGCTGTGGTCTAGGTCCCCTCTCGTCCCGTGGTGGCATGTACCTGGACACAGTCTCTCTTAGCTTCATCTCTTTTCTCCTGTCCTTTAGGAAAGGATTAAGGCCTCACGGTGGTGAGGATCGGAGCACCAAGATGGCCAGAGGGAGTCCAGGAGGTCTGTCGTTCATGCTCTGGGTCTGCTCGGTGCTGGTGCTGGACTTAAGTGAAGGGCAGCAGGAAAAACCCTTCGGTGAAACGTGCCTGGACGACTTTACGGCAGGGATGCCGGATTTGGTGCTGGATACGGACGCCTCCGTCCAGAATGGAGCCACCTTCTTGTCGTCCCCCATGGTCCATCGGAGCAGGGACTGCATGAGAGCCTGCTGCAAGGACCCGGCTTGTAACCTGGCTCTTGTGGAGCAGGTACCAGGCACGGAGGAGGACCGCATCCAGGGCTGCTTTCTCCTCAACTGCCTCTACGAGCAGACTTTTGTCTGCAGGTTTGCCAGGAAGATTGGCTTCCTCAACTTCTTGAGGAAGGACGTGTACGATTCCTACCTGGCAATGCAGAATCGCGGATCTAGTGGTAAGGTACCTAGAATGGAGCTGTGCAAACCGGGCTGGATAAGCACTGATGGCCACTGGTGCCAGCTCCTCCCGCTGTCTTCTGTGCAGCTTACCAAATGATAAAGCAGTGTTAAAGATAGGGTTTCTATATGTCCTTCTGCAGCAAAAGTTTTCCCTGACTTTGATGAACTCACTTAAAATCTGTGCCTTAGGTTACCTGTTAGTAAACAGAGAGGGAATCATTCTTAAACCTATTTTTTAGTGGGTGGAGTGAGTGTTTACCAAAATGCTGGCTGTATTATTGATACTTGGCAATGTAGGAAAAAAAAGGTATTGTTTTTCTTCTCCCCCCAGGCCTTTGAGGTTGGAAAGTGAAATCCTCTAAAAATCTACACATCACCGTGTTTTAAAGGGCTACATTAATCTCTTAATTGCTCAGGGACTGGAGGCAGGATGCATTCCACTCACCTTTCATTTTGCCACGGCCTAAATCTTATGGGCAGGAGCCTGGATAGAGTGAGGTGTCCATCATTCTGCTTGTTGAGGCTGTTCCTTGCTGCTGGAGGAGAGAAAAGAAGTAGCTGGGGGAAGCTGATTAGAAAACTCTCCCTTTGGGGGTGGGTTTCTCTTCCCCAGTCCCTGGTTCCCTGCTCCAAAAGATTGCACCTGGATGCAGAAAAACGGGTGGAAAACAAACTAATCTGAAGCTGGCTGCCTGCCACATGCTCTGCTGTCTCCAAAGAAATGCAGAATATTCAGAAACACTGAAAACAAGGCAATTACTCCTTTTGCCTTCTTCCGTGTTTTCAGGAAGCCTAATGAGGCTGGGACTTTTCTTGCCTAGCTGGGTCTTTGGCAAGCATAACCAGTTTATTATATGTTGATGTATAAGGCAGGGCTGTTAAGGGATATATGAACAGGTAATCCTCTTCATGCTTTCTGTCAGCCCACCTGTGAAGGGGATGGATCTGTAAAGGTGACAAGGGGACCAGCCAGGTGGGCACATGGGCTTAGACTGGGCTGTGTGAGCTGAATAGTCCTGTGATCTTTTGTTGGGATGTGCCAGTCTGTGAGCCTTGTAGGTGCTGGAGGTGTGAAATGGCACCAAAGCCCACACTGACCACTTTTGGCCATCCTAAGTAGCAGCGTGGGGGATTTGGAGGAGGGCACAGCTCCTCTGGGACAGCGCTTGAGTGTTGCTGGTTTGAGCAGCAGTGTGGCAGAAATGGTTCTCTTGTCCTCTGTCCATGCTAGTCACTTCCCATCCCGTTTTAGGGCCTTCTGGTAAATATCTCACTGTTACAGTAGTTGTCCTGCATCCCCATTCCAGGGCTCAAAATCCTTTCCACAGGAGCTGCAGTTAGTGAGGAACTGAAGGCCACATCTCTAGGACTAGAGGTGGCATGCTGGCAGCTGTCTGAATTCCTACATGCTTTGGTGTAGGAGGAAAAGGGAATGCGTCATGTCCAATACATCCTGATTTCACAAGATTAGTTCTTCACCTGTGTGGAGCAGCACCCCATATAAAGGGGCACTGCAAGCTCCCTCCTCCCTGGGCTGGTCTCAGGGTCTGGCATCATATGTGTGGGTCTCTACAAAGTGTTGCTGAGCTCTCTGTGCCACCAGCAGTGCTGTGTTTGCCACTCCATGGCACTTAGCTGGAGCATCTCAGCCACCGACACGCAGGCAGTGCCTTGCAAACAATCCCTAATGCTACTTTCACAGATGCTGGGGTTGCTGTGGTAGAGCAGGAAGACCCAAAAGTGTTTATCAGTAAGAAGTGAAAAAACATGCCAGAAGTGCTGTTGGGGATACCCTGCCTGCTAAGGCGGGCATGCCCCGGGGCTTGCGCCACAATACGGCTGCAGGTGTAAGAAGGGCTCAGTCCCTTCTACACCCCATGTTTGCACTCTCAGAGGGTGCAGGATGTCAGGCAGGTCCCCAGCTGTAGCCACAGGCACCAGGAAGCTCACTACTTCATGTTTGGATCAGGCTGCAATGTTCATACTGTGCTTCCATGGGAAACAAATTTCCCTTCTCTGCTGAAATTTTTAGGCATTGTCTTTGACCGATACCAAAGGCTTTCTGAATCACCTGGAATGACATCAGAGGGCTGGCAGGAAAAGAGACAAAGGACTATGACTATTTATTAGTCCAGACCTGAAAAGGAGTTATTTTACTGGGAAAAAAGCAAGTAATAGCAAGGGCTAAAGCAGGCCATATGAGCTAGGCCCCCCTCCACACAGCACCTGATGAGACACCTAAGAGTGCAGATCTTGGTTTTGGTTCAGACCCAAACAAAAACAATTCAGGACAAAACCACAAGCCCCTGCAGCTGTGATACTGGAATTGGGTTCACACTGGAGTAATGAGCCTATCTGGATAGGAAAGTGGGTGCCTGGCTGCCACCAAGGGGAACTGGGGAAGGGTGTGAAGGTGCAGGAGGCCAGATGAAGGAGCTCCTTGGCACTGAACATGTCCACCAGGCAGCAGGAGGAAGATCTACATCTTTTTTTTTTCTTCCAGACCTTTTGAGTATGCCTGAAGAGGCCTAGTGAAATGAGCGTTAAAGAAGCTGGTTTTGGCATGTAAAGTTTTTCCTCCCAAATGTTTATAGGCAGAAAATCTTGTCCCAGGTTTTGGACTGGAGGCAGAAACTACCTAGACTTCCTGCTGTTGTGCTCTATCACTGTTCAGATGTGAAGGTCTGTCACTGCTCTGGAGCCCAGGTCATTGTCTACCAACTAAGACTGGCTCTAAAGGTCTTCAGGAAGCTAATATGCTGCTTTATCATCCATCTCTTTTTTTTATGTGCTGCTGTCAGGTGTCCTAGGAGCCTTTAGGGTATGTCTGTGTGGCAGTCTTCAGATGTCCTCTGCAATGAGTATTAAAAACATTTTTTTTTCTAGTGAATAGTGAAATACACATTTTGTGATCCCAGTAGGTGACATTAAACCAAAAAGCCACACATTGCAAGACCCACAGGGAGCAGACCAGTTGAATTAAGAGGTTTATATGTGTTCAGGAAGAGACTAGGTAATGGTTGAAAGAGAGAGCACAGCTAGGGGCTGCTGAATAGGCAAATTTAATCTTGGAGTGTTTCTGGAACCTGATCACAGACTCACTAAGGTTGGAAAAGACCTCTAAGATCATCAAGTCCAACCATAAACCTGTCACCACCTTGCCACTAAACCATGTTCCTAAGTAGAACATCTACACATTTCTTAAACACTTCCAGGGACGGTGACTCTGCTAGTTCCCTGGGCAGCCTGGGCCAATGCTTAACAACCCTTTCAGTGAAGAAATTTTTCCTGATAGAAGTAGCTGAAAGCTGGGAGAGTATTAGAGGGGAAGGACTTGCTTGCCCTGTTCTTGCTCAAGCATTCACAGTGAGACTGTTGGCAACTGAACAGAGGGTCAGAGGCACCCTTGCTTTAGAGCATTGCCACCACTCTTACTGTGTCATGTCTTCAAAAAAACCTGTGGATACAGGCTACAATGAATACAGCTGAAATCTAGCTTCTGCACATCATCTGGATATATTTTCAGTATTTTGGAGATCAAGAGCTTCTCAGTCCTTTATAAGCTGGTGATGACAGCTTGGCTCTGTGTCTTGCCTGTTGCAGCTAACCTACAGCTTGAAGTCTCTGATGTTGTTTTTAAAAGGCACTATCCTCTTAAATGATTCCCCAGCCTGAACTTTGGTGCGAGTTTTCTGCCTGGCTCATTCGGGAGGGGCAGGCTCACCATGCACTTTATTGGTAATAATGGAGCCCAGTGTTTAAGTAACTACCTTGAGCTTATTCTGGCCCAGGCAAACCAGTTCTGGGTGTGAAACTGGAAAATAACCTCCCTGAACCTTTGTCCGTTTCTTGAACTGAACCTTTTCTGGTGGTTGTGAAATGCTCAGTGACACTCTCCTCCTGCTGAATTCAGAGCTTGTGAGTGGGAGACAGGAAGCACTGGGGAACCGCAGGCTTCGGGATGTGTCTGCTCCTGCCTCCACGTGGAGAGAGTTTTGCAGGTTAAACCCTTGGTAGTGTATTCAAATAGGGGAGCTCACAAAGTTGGAAGCTCATTCCTCTTCAAATGTTTGGTCCCACACTGGCTTCTATCCATGTGTGCACAGTGCATGAGTGGTGCTGGGATCCTGGCTGGGGCTGAGACAGGTCTGGTCACTGGTCCCACACTGGCTGATGCTACTCAGCCCTGAGCCAGCTCATGGTTCCTGAAGCACCCAGCTCAGGGCAGGAGAAGGGGAATTGCATGTTCAGTACCTACATCACAGATTCAGAGCCCTCAGAGACCAGTCAGTCCAGCTTGCTGCTCAGAGCAGCTTCCACTCACTGTGAAACTCCTGTTTGTCATGAATTTACTGATGTTGTGGGGACCTCACATCATGGCTCTGGAGCTGTCTGAGGAGACTGGAGTTACAAACTGATCCTTACTAAAATGGCATGAAAAGTTGCAGAAGACTCCCTCTGCCCTCTAAAGCAAATCAGGCTGGTTTCCCACACCCTGAGGAAGGATGGAAGGAGCCTGAGGCAGCAGCAGATTACATTAATCTGGAAATATAATCCTTTCAGTTGTGCTGTATTGTTTTAGAGAGGTTAGGTTGACCTGCTGTGTGTACCTCCTAGAAACCACTATAAAAACCTCTACAAATCAATGCAGAGAGCTGTTTGGCTCTGCGTGAGTTGTCAAAAAACTAGAAGGCTGTATCATGACTGCATTTGTTGCCTAGCCAGAAAGGATCCCTACAGAAAGAGCCTGTATATTTCTTTCTGCAGGCAATGTGTCTCATTGCCTTGTTATCTTCTCCCTCTCCCCCTCCTCAGGCAAATTAACACTGTGGCAGTAGCATCTTCCTTCATCACCTTTGCCTGTTACTATGGAGAGTTTTCTAGTGTGGATGGGTGAGATCTGAATGAACCCTCCCTGAAAGCTCTTCACCTTTGAATGACTGACTTCCCTGGAAGCAAGGTTAGAGCAAAGTTTTAGCATTGGTGGGGAGAAGAGCTGTGTTGCTGCTTGCCTCTGCCCACCTGCCCTTGCAGCAGGCAGGCTCAGCTGGCTTCTGACGCTTGAAATTGCCGAGGTTGCATGTCTCAGGGACGCTGGAATTCGGGTGGCCTCATTTCTGCTCCTCTCTCTACTACTGGCCTGCCCAGTGGCTTCAAGCAGTGGCTTTTGTCCCCAGCAAGGTCCTTCCCTTCACAGTGCTTTGGAGTCTCCAGTGCAAGATGCAGTTGCCTCGTTTGTAAGCTGCTTCTGCCATTACAGACAGCAGTGGCTACACAAGCCCCTCAGTGGCTATGAGGAACCTTTCTATCTCTGGTGGCAAACTCAAATTCATTCTAAGGTATTCTCAAGCACTGCTTTATAGTCTCACATAGTCAGGATGTATCTGCATGAAAGCTGGAATGGAGGAAATCTGGTTTTCTGTGAATGTGTGTCTTGAGGGCAAAAGCTGGTATCTGAGTTCCAAAAAGAAGTTCCCAAACTAGGAGCTTTGCAAGTGCTTTCTGCTGAGGGATTCGCTGGTGCCTGCATGTTTGGATAGTGAGGTCCCTAAGTGAGGTCTCTCCACTCAGCTAGATGCTAACTTTTGAAGCCCTTGTAGGAATTTTGTATCTTTTTGATTCCTGTTTCCCCATCAACTTTGGTTCGAGTTAACTCATTGTTAGAGGTAAAGCCAGACAAACCACTGACTGCATAAGCCTTAAAGCTAGATGAAAATGAAAAAAAAGAGCCTGAGGCATGAATACAAATTTGCTTTTAAGCATTTTGGATTTACCCTATCTAGCTTTTTTCTGTAATCATAAAGAAAATACTTTTTACCTTCCAATGTACTTTATAAATGGAAGTGGAAGTTGTCACTTAATGATGTGACTCCAGGAGCATGCATCCACAGAAAAGAGTGCAAGCTTCACAGAGCTTTAATCTGCCTGTTAATTATAGAGTTTTACAAGAGAAACTTTCCATGGTCAGAAGAGCATTATAGCAAAAGCAACTTTCATTTTTCAAACAGGCTTTCATAGCAAAGTAAACTCTCCCTGCCAAGCAGTTTACTGATGCTCCCTCTGGCTCACTCAGCACTCGGTTGTGAAGCTCAGATGGAGAACAGCCACATTGCCACTGAAGGTTTCATCGTGTCAGTGTAGCAGAAATACTCCAAAGTCACTGAGCTTTCAGACATCCTAAGGAGAAAAGGGAGGGACTTGAATATGAACTCCTTGATTTCTAGTGGGAGTTCCTCTTTGGCAGTCACTGAAGATAAGCAAATACATTGATTATTTTTCTGGAGGTAAGGAGGATCAGGAAATTCGGCTCATCTGAAATGAGATTTGTAGAAGTTGCTGACCTGTTGATTAGAACCGAGCTTTTACTTCCTTGTGCAATCCATGACCCCAAACTAAATGGAGCTCTGGAAAAATGTGTGGCCTGCAGTTATTTTTAAGTGTACATGCTTAAAAATGTAAAGGGAAAATACGATTTGGAGTTGTGAGCTAATGATCAGCCTCTGTGTTGCTGTTGTTGGTCTTTCTCTTGTGCAATAGCACCCACCTCCTGGGCTCACCCTGGCTGGAGACTGGCAGGGAGCAGCCTTTATTTCTCCCTGGCAGGCTCATGGCATTTGCCTGGCAGGAATGTGCCACCTTTTCAGAACTTGTAGTGCTCTGTACAAAGTGCTTGTGGGGCTGTTTTCCATGGTTCAATTTGGAAGGTATTGCCAGCTCCAGGGATGGATTTTGCTATGAATGTTATCATGGCAAGATCACTTGAAAAGAAAGCTAAACTCTGTTTATCTGTTCTTTTGGCTCTGCTCAAAATCAAGAGATGCCAGGATCTCTTGGCCCTACTCCATGTCTCTCAGCAGTCTTTGTGCCTAACTGAGACAGGACCCATCTGGCATGCAGCCCTGAGGAAGAAGTGGCAGGGAGGTGTGTCTCACGCAAAGGTGAGAGGACACCAGAGTGGGCATCTCTGCTTTTGTCATCTTCATGGCCTTTTTCTGTCCAGCTGAGCCTCCTCTGCCTATTTAGGTGATTGGATCAAGATCAACAATAAGAGCTTGATCCCATCTTGTTCCCACTCAATACCAACATGAAAAGAGGGACTAAAAGATAAAACCAGTGACAGGCTGCAGGGAGCACACAGTTTGGGGTGATGAATGTAACCAGCCCTGCAGCTGCATAAGACTAGATATGGCTGACCTTTTCTCATACAGCAAAACCAGAGATGTGCCAGCCTGGTGATGAGGGTGGTAAGCTGCAGGGCTGCAGCTGGGGAGCATGCTGCAGGGGGAACCTGAGAGCTCTGGCACACACGTATCCTCCCCTCTTCTGCAGCCAAACATCCTGAGTGCAATGCTTTAATACGTGAACAAGGGAAGGTTTGTTTCCCCTGTGACTTCCTGGTGGCAGCAGCATTTGTAAGACCAGGATAGAATGAATGTCACAGAATGGTTTAGGTTGAAAGAGACCTTTAAAGGTCATCTAGTCCAAACCTCTGAAGTAAGCGGGGACATCTTTAACACGATCACGTTGCTCAGAGCCCTGACCAACCTTACCTTGAATGTTTCCAGGGTTGAGGCATATACAACCTCTCTGGGCAACATGTGCCAGTGTTTCACCACCCTCACTGTAAAAAATTTCCTCCTAATATCTAGTCTAAATCTCCCCTCTTTTAGTTTTAAACCATTGCCCCTTGTCCTATCACAACAGGATCTACTAAAAAGACTGTCCCCATCTTTCTTATGAGCCCCCTTTATGTACTGAAAGGCTGTAATAACGTCTCCCCACAGCCTTTTCCCTCTCCAGACTGAACAACCCCAACTCTCTCAAGCCTTTCTTCATAGCAGAGGTGCTCCAGCACCCTGATCATTTTGGTGGCCCTTCTCAGGATCTGCTCCAGCAGGTTCGTGTCCTTCTTATACTGAGGACTCCAGAGCTTCACAGAGTACTCCAGGTTGTGTCTTACCAGAGCAGAGTAGCAGGGGGAATCACCTTGCTCAACCTACTGGCCATGCTTCTTTTGATGCAGCCCAGGATATGGTTGGCCTTCTGGGCTGCAAGCATACATTGTAAACTCATGTCCAGCTTTTCTTCCACCAGTACCCCCAAGTTTTTGATAAAATATACTAGAAAATAGAAGATTCTGAGTGGATTTTTTTGTAACAGATCTGGAGTACATGTTGCAAAGCTCTCTACCTTACTGAATTTAGTGATGAAAGAACTAAAAAGTAGCTTGTTTTCTATGTCAGGTTTGTTTGTATATGTGGCTTATATTAAAGGTCCCTTCAGTAGGCTCTAGCAAGAGTCAGAAGCTGTGATCTCAATCCAGAAACACTGAAAGAGGACAATAAAAGCAAGTCTACAACAGTGAAAATAATTAGCTGATGGAGTAGTTTTCTGAGGAGTTCAGATATTAATCCTCCTCTTTAGTCCCAGTCAATATAACAGTGTAATGGCAGAGTGATTTAGATTTGGCTTATAACTGATGATTGTTGACTTTACAAAAGATTCAGACCGAACTTGAGCACTGAGTCTTGGACTTGGTACAGGTGCTACCAGGTGGAGTTTTATGGGCTGAGCTATGCAGGAAGCCTGTGATCAGAGACATTCAGGCTGAAAGGGGTTATGAGTCAGGCTGAATGGTGTCATTTTATAGGCTGTTCTTGCTGGCATGGGCAGGGATCAGTTTTCATCTGATGTGTAAGCACTTACAGTCTGGAGAAGTGTTTAATGGATGGTGGAGGCTGCTGGTCCACAGAATGGTACAAAAATAATGATCTCATGAGTGGCATTTGTGTGCTTTTTGGAAGACGTGTGTCAGACAGTGGAGTGGAAGATGAGGTGCAGGAGGGATGTTTCCTGTACAAATCCCACGTCGCCTAGCTCTGGTTAAGTATGCTAACAGAGTGCTTAGAGATGGTGGTAGGAGTGATAAGAGTTAGTTCCACATTCTTCAACACCCACATCAGGTCACCTCCCAAAGTGAGGGGTGGAGATTTCTCTGTGCTGTTTTGTGAGGATGTGATCTGATAGTTGGAAGCACAATGGCAGTAGACGCAGTGCCATCTACTTACAGTGGTTCCTGTGGGCAGAAAGTGGCCAGGGAGCCAACAGGCTCAAAGGCACTGCTGGAATGGGTTGTGGAGTTAATTAGTGGGGGCAGTGATAACAGTTTTGATTGCCTGTTGCTTGCTTAGGCTGCAAGAAGCACAACTCTGTAAAAGTGTTTTCCTCTCAGTGGTTGAAGTCTGTGTTAATTTAGCCTGCAATAATCCTTGTCTTCCTGTAATGGAGACAAAGACTGGACCCTTCAAGCCTTGTTCTGTGTTTCTTCTGCAGATGACCGTCCTCCAATAGCCCGCACTGGCAAAGACATGAGGGTCCAGCCGGGAGAGCCAGTGATGCTGAGAGGCACAGACAGCACGGATGACCAAGGGATAGTCAAATATGAATGGAAACAGATCCTCGGCGACCCCTCTGTGGAGATGAAGGTAGGGTAGGAACCTGCAGGAAGGAAGCAGCTTTCTCAGGTTCACCTGTAGTCTGCACAGTGTTGGGCTTTCACAGTCACTGACCTAGAGGTAATCTTGTCCTTCCTTCCTTGAGCCAGTCCACCCACAAGCCTGTTGCCAAAAGCTATGTAGCACTCCTCATGGTTGCCCCCTCCCTCTTGCAAACTACTGGGATGTGGCATTTCTTGGTCTCATCAGGTCTCATGTTCAGAATCACAGAATCACTTGGGTTGTAAGGGACCTCTGGAGGTCATCTAGTCCAATCCTTTCTGTCCTTTCTGAACAGCTTGTAACTGCTGATAGCCACACTCCAGTCATAGGATTCATCCCACCAGGTTTCAGTAATGGCCACTATGTCATAGCTTTCCAGCAGCACAGTAACTTCCAGCTCCTCCTGTTTGTTGCCCATGCTGCATGCGTTTGTGTAGAGGCACTTCAGCTGGGCAGTCAGCCATGTCACCTTTCCAGAGAAACATCCCTTCATTCCCTTAAGGTGTTTCCCTGATGTTTCCCTGCTGGCTGCTATTGTCTTGGGAGCCTCTGGCTTGATTTCATGAGCCTTTGACTGTGCTGCTTGTTGCAGGGGAACAGGCTGAAGACCCTTACTAGTCCCCCTTCCCACTAACTCAGGTGTCTTCTCCCACAGCTTGTCACATGAAAGACTGCTGATATTATTGTCCCCCTCCCCCATCTTACCTAGTTTAAAGCCCTGTCAATTAGTCCAGCAATCTCCTGAGCAAAGACCCTTGTTCCCCTTTGCGAAAGATATCTTCTGTTTGGTGTCAATAATCCTGGTGCTGTGTAGTCCAAACCATTGTTCAATAACCCAAATTTGCGGCAGTGGCACCAGCCACAGAGCCATGTGTTAATGGACTGGATGTTCCCTGCAGCAGGACACCATTGTTCCTGAGCAACACATGATCTGGCTGGGTAGGAGCACCCAATAGGGCAGCAGCTTCAGAGCAAGAACTGCCTCTGTTTGCAAGCTCCTGTAGTTCAGGAGCCTGCCCTTAGTTTTGCTGTACTCCATTTTGGTAGTGCTTCTCCTCTAGCTCTGAATAATCCAGACTCTGCTTCTGTTCTCCTAGGGCTTACTCTGGACTTTGCATCTCTGTAGAGCATAAGTTCCTCCTCCTGTTTCATCTGAGTTGGAGCAGCAGTCATGTCTCCTGACTGGCTCCAAAATCTCTGGGGTGTGAACACAGCCTGTCTGATAGGTGTTAAATGTGAATTGCAGCTTTAGAAGAGCAAATGATTACTGTTAAACTTCTGCAAAATGCTCTGGAAAGCCTTGGAGCTCATATGGAGCTCTTGTGGCACCTTCTGGAAGAACTGGCAAATTATTGTATCAGGCCCACAGCTAATTTTGAAGAACAATCACAGAATTATAAAATGCTTTGGGTTGGAAGGGACCTTTAAAGATCACTTGGTTCAACTCCCCCTGAAGTGAGTAGGGACATCTTTAACTAGATCAGGTTGCTTGGAGTCCTATCCAACCTGACCTGGAATGACTAGCTCCTGGGTGCTGAGGGGCTGTCGAAATCTGCAAGTGCTCCTTTCCTTTTCCCTTCCCCCTAGCCCAACCAAAGCAACTTTAAGGGCTGGGCAGGGGAAAGAGTCCTCTAGTGTTACGCTGTGTTAACTACACTAAGATGATATATGGCAACACCGTGTTCCCTTGAAACCTAGGCAGAAATGCAGGTAGCATGGAAATGGAGGCCAAATATTGTTAGGAAATATACAGGACAAAGTTTGTGTCAATATTACACAGCTTTCTATTATGGCAAAGTAATTCACTCTCTTTTAGAAACCTCTCAGCAGGCAAAGAAATAGGCACTTGTTTCTACCTCTAAAACTGAACATGCTTCTCATATTCAAAATAAGAGAGGATATATTTCTTAAATACACCCAACTTATTCCCTGTGCGCTAAGTAAACGATTCATAAGAGGTTTTATTTTCTAAAAAAAAGTAAAATAAAACCTACAAGCTTCAGTCCTCTCTAAAGATTTTTATTTTCCCTCATGCTCATACAGTGTCCCAGAATATGAAATACCTAATTCAGCTTGTGGTGCTCTTTCTCCCTGCTGTTCCAGCTGGGTACTAGCCCATGCATTTGGCGGGGACTGAGAGATTTTTCCTACTACACATCTGGACATTTCCTCCTACAGCAGGAACATGGACTGTGCATGGTTTCACTCACTCCCTCATTAGAGGTACCTTCTTCTGCATAAGCCTTTCTTTTGCATTCTCAGAAGCACGATGAAGACCAGGTAGAAATCTCCAACCTACAGGCGGGGACCTACGTCTTCCAGCTTACTGTCACAGACACTGCACAACAGCAAGACTTCACTAACATCACCATCCTGGTGCTGAATTCTGAGCAGACTGAAGGTGAGCCTGAGCCCAGAGGTGTCTAGCTGGAGTCCTCAGGCCTGATTGCTGCTTTGGTGTTGCTATAGTGTTATTCTCAGAGGTGTAGATTGAAGAAGAGCACAACCAAGAGACTGGACTTGCATGTCAAACTTTTCTCAGTAAAAACCTGCACCTCATCAGTAGTGGAAGGTCTCTGCATTCATAGTGGTCTATTTTAGGGTTTTCACATCCTCTTGCAGAAGAAGTGGCCTGCAATAAACCCATTCTGTCTAGATGTCATTGGCCTATGCTAGGTGATGCTAGAGTGGCTGAAGCTAGAGGTGCAGCTGAGAGTGTCAGACAGGAGGACCTGAAAGGGCAAAACTCCACGGTTTTGCTGTGAAGACTCTGATCCCCTTAAGCAGCAGCATAGGTGGAGCCATCTGCATGGCATTCCAATTGTCCCTGGCTTTATTTATATGTTTTGCTTTAATAGCCTTGTTTAATGATGAAAACATTCAGAATTACAACTGCATTAGAAGCAAGGTATTCTTGGGCAAATGGTTGACTAGTAGCTAAGCAGGGAACTCCTCCTCTTCCCACAGGTACCATAAAACCATAAAAACAGCCATGTCAAGTGACGCTAATGGTCTGTCCAAAATCCAGTACACAGTCCAACAGTGTCCAGAGGTTGATACTTTGGAAGGAGTACAAAGACATAACATGCTATCAGTAGTAAATCCCTACTGTGCTTGGCTAGTCCCCCAGCACTTCAAAGCTGTGAGATTTTTTTAAGCAGAAGAGTATTTTTTTGTGTTTAATAGCCACGGATGAATCCTTTTTTGACCTCATGTAATCTCTGCACAGCAGCAACATCCTGAAGCAAGGAGTTTCACAGCTTAACTATGTGCTGTGTAGAGAAGCAACTCCTTTTGTTTTATGGATGTGAAACCTTCTAATTTGGTTTTGTGACTGCTTTAATAGAATAAAACATATACCATGATTCCCTATTCACCTTCTCCATGCTGCTCAAGATTTTATAAACCCTTCAGAGACAAATGTCCACACAGTTGACAAACTTTCCTGTGGAATATTTTCTCCTTTGTATATGTGAAGGCAAAGGAAGCTAACCAGAGCCTTTTATGTTAACTTTCTTATAGAGCATTGTTTGACTCCGAAGAAGGTGGGTTGGTGTCGAGGATCTTTTCCACGTTGGTTTTACAACCCAAGCCTTCAACAGTGTCAGAAATTCATTTTTGGTGGCTGCAAGCCCAACAAGAATAACTACTTACGGGAAGAGGAGTGTCAACTCGCCTGCAAGAATGTTAGAGGTGAGTTTTCTTCAAAAAACTTGTGGCAGTGTCAATCTGCTTGAGGGCAGGGAGGCTTTCCAGAGGGATCTGGATAGGCTGGATGGCTGGGCCAAGGCCAATGCCATGAAGTTCACTAAGGCCAAATGCCAGGTGCTGCCCCTTGGCCATAGCAACCCCCAGCAGTGCTCTAGGCTTGGGGAGCAGTGGCTGCAGAGCTGCCAGGCACACAGGGACCTAGGGGTGCTGAGTGACAGCTGAACAGGAACCAGCAGTGTGCCCAGGNAGGACAAAGGCTGCACTCATGATCTTCAAGGTCTCTTCCAGCTGGAACTGTTATATGATTCTATGAAAAATCAGCCCCCTCTTTCTCCCAGGATTGGGATGACGGTGTGAGCATGCGTGGGCTTCTTGGCTGGCAGCCCGTTAGAGCCAGAGAGCTGAGGAGACAGAGCAAATTATGGATGGGCAGTCCTATTCTTATACTGCCAACATACCTGACTCAGCTCCTGGAGCACTGCTGGGCAATGTCCTGGTCTGTCTCTGGCTGCAGAAACCCTTCCCAAATCTTCGTGTCACATCTGGAACCTAAATTCAGAGAATAGCATTGTGCTATGGAGGAGCTAGAAGTGCTTCACTCCCAGAATGAAATTAATCCTTCTCCTTGGCACTCTATTAGCCAAGTTTGAAAATAGTGTAACACTACCTCAGATAATGAGACTGAGCCTCTGCCAGCCCCTTTGTGGAGCACAGCTTAAGGAGGAGGCAAAAGCCTTGGAAAAGACTGTTTGGGAACAATCTAGCTAAGGGTGGGAAGTTCCCCTTTGCTCCTTCAGGCCTGCCTCACATGGGTACTACTCCTCTGGGGTCTCTGGGTGGTGGTCGTCTATATTTCACTTCCCCTTTCTAGTCCCTACTGGACTTGCTTACAGAAAATGTGCACTTTTTAGGTGAGATCTGAAGGCAATATAAAGCTGATCTTGAGCTGACAAAATTATGTGGTGGTAAATTTATTTTTGTTTTCCCCTTGTCTCTTCAGGTTCTGTTGGTGGGAGACAACAGCCAGGTGAGTCTCCTGTGCCACTGTTTAATCCTGCTGTGAGATCAGGCTCAGTGTCTCATGTTCATTCCTGTGGCTTTTGATTAGCACTCAGTCAGTGTGGAAAGTGAGGCACTGGAGACTTAATTCCTTTACCAAGCCTTTCACTTCCATGTCATGAGGTAATTCAGGTTGGGGATTACCTCTAGAGATCATCTAATCTGACCCACTACTCAAAGCAGGGCCAGCTTTGAGTCATATTGGGTTGCTTAGGACTGCATCCAGTCCAGTTTTGGGTATCTCTGATGAATGAGATTTCACACTTTCTTTGGACAAACTGTGCCAGTGTTTGATGACCCTTGTTATAATTATTTCCCCCCCTTATATTGAATCACTTTCCCCTGTTGCAACTTAGTTTTGTTGCTGCTCATCCTATTACTGTGCACTTCCAAAATGAATCTGTCCTGTCTTTAGCATAATCTTGTGCTAGCTCTTGTGCTCCAGCCCCTTGCTGATCCTCTGCTGGATTCACTCCAGTATGCCAATGTCTTTTGTGGACTGGAGAGCTCAGTGCTGGGCTCCCTATGTGGCAGGGAGAAACAATGAATTTTAATAAGCTATCTGAACTGTTTCTAATGCAGTGTGCAATGGAAACTGTCAGTCCCCCTTCTTCAGATGCAAGGATGGCTGCTGCATTGATGCCTATCTGGAATGTGATGAAACTCTTGACTGTGCTGATGGATCAGATGAGATGTATTGTGAACAATGTAAGTACTTCCAGTTCTGGCTTAGACAGCTTAGTATCTGCCCAGAGAGGAGTACAATAGAAGTTACAGGGCTGACTCAGTGCTTTTTGGTTCTTATCTCCTGACCCTGCATTACCTCTTTCCATAGTATTATATTTATAGGTTCTGCCATCTCCTATATCTCTGTTGACTGCCAGAGCTGATCTTCCTTCTGGGATGTTTCCTGCCTCTTAAATAATAACCCTCTTCTCTGCACCTCTCTATAAGACTTCAGAGCCTGTCCTCTCCTCCCTTTCCAATACTTTTCTCACTGGATGACCATAGCTGCTCTCCTAGAGTTGGGAGATGGGGAATGAAACCATGGTTTCTCCCTGTCTGTTCACTGTGGCAGTTCCCTTTACATCCTTGCATTATGCTCATGTAAATACATGGAGGTGAGCTGCCCAAGTCTGCAATACCTCCCTCCTTTCCTCCCTCCTTTCCTCCCTGCTTTCCTCCCAGTGATCTGAGAGGTCATTTCTCTTCCTTTCCTCCCTCCTTTCCTCCCTCCCTCTGACAGAATACCTATTACCTCTTTCCTATACCTGTGTGTTTCATTGCCTTTTTTAGGTTGCAAGCATACAATTCATCTCTCTTACCCTCTCATATGCTACACTAGTGCTTTCTCACCCTTCTTAAAATGTGGAGAGATAGTTTCCCCATACTTCTTGATGGAAAAAAAATAATAAGAAAGCATCCTTTGTTTTTCTTAGTTTTGTCTATGTATTTGTGGAATGGAAATTGGTTTCTCATTATTACATTTTCTTTTCCCCATGTTCCTTGCATAGCTTTGAGATATTTAAGAACCTCAAATTATATCTCCCTTTCCCTGGCTTGTGATAGGAAAGGAATGTGCAGGAAAGCCCTATCTGCCCATGTCTGCATGGATGGAAGCATTTCTTTTGTATTCAACTGGTGAGAGATGTTTTACCATGGAATGTTTTTCTTGCAGATGCTCGTGAGTTCAACAGACTGCAGAAAATCAATGTCACACGTAAGCAAAGTATGTACATCCCAGAGCACCTAGTCTGACATCTACCAGCTTTTGGGTTTTCCTTCAGTCTGTTGTTTTGTGATAAAACTTCTCCCCTCTGTCATTCCAAAAATGAGTGGGTTTGGATCTGGGTAGTCCCTGTACTAAAAAGGAGCAAGGGCCTGTTCTCTGGCTTTGATGACATCTGTTCATAGCAGGCTTTCCCTCTCCTGCATAAACTTTTTTCCACCTTAGCTGGTCTTATATATGTTGCCCAGGGGTTGGACACAGGACTTGGCCTGTCCAAAACCCTGCAGTGCTTTTTTTGGAAATAGTGCAAACTGAAGCAGTGTGGGGACACAAGAGTGGCATCGTATGAGTAATCATCTGCCTGTGCTCAATCCCATACCTTTGCCTGGTTTGTACTGGTGACACCAGGACTAGGCTAAGAAGTCTATCCCCAGTCAGCTTAAATGCAGCTTGCTGGCAGAGGCAAGCCAAGCTGAACTGTGGTTTCTGTGCATCCAGGCTCTGCATGTTCTCTTCTGCCTCCCAAGGAGGACAGGGCATTTCTGCAGGGAACTGAATCCAGTGTCTAGCATGACTACATGATGTGATGTTCCTTTTTCCTCCTTGCTAGTTGGGTTTGTGGGCAGCTGGCAGCTTACCTTGGTAATGAAAGTTTGAGGAAATGGCAACTGGGCAGTGGAGGCTTCAGAACTCTGGCATGGATTGCCTTTGCCATGGTGCTTGTGCTCTTCTGTTGTTAGCAGAAGATGTTGCTGCTCTGGGAACACACTGCTTGGTCTAGAGCACCTCTTCCTTGCTTTTCCAGGTCACTGTGTGGACTTGCCTGATACTGGACAGTGCACTGAGAGCATCCCCCGCTGGTACTATAACCCATTCTCTGAGAAATGTGACCCCTTCACCTATGGTGGCTGTGGTGGCAACAACAACAACTTTGAAGAAGAGGAAGAGTGCATGAAATCATGTTCAGGCATCACAAGTAAGCAGACATAGTGAGGGCTGGAGTTTTGCTTAGGAAGCTATAAGCTATCGTTATTGATGACCTGGGCGTGGGGATCGAGAGCACCCTCAGTAAGTTTGCAGATGACACCAAGTTGTGTGGGAGTGTTGATCTGCTGGAGGGCAGGGAGGCTCTGCAGAGGGACTTGGACAGGTTGGATTCATGGGCTGAGGCCAACTGGATGAGGTTCAATAAGGCCAAGTGCCTTGTCCTGCACTTTGGACACAACAACCCCAGGCAATGCTACAGGCTTGGGGATGAGTGGCTGGAAAGCTGCCCAGCAGAGAAGGATCTGGGGGTGCTGGTGCACGGCTGAATATGAGCCAGCAGTGTGCTNGGTTTTTTTGTGGGTTTTTTTTTTTAGTTGGACTCAGTGATCTGAGAGGTCATTTCTAGCCATGAATGTTCTGTGATTCTGTGAAAATCACTCCAGATGAAATTCTGTGATAACAAAGAGGCAGTGATTTGAGAGCTTTCAGTCCAAGCAGTGCTTCTCTCAAAGCCTGGCCATGCCTCACAGTGTTCTTCAGCATGGCTGATAGCTTACAGGGCATGGTGGGTGTCTACAGCATCTTTCTGCAGTGCAGTCTATCATTTCTTCGAGTTGGAAAGCATTTTAGGTCCTGATGTTGTTAAATGGACAGAGAAGGATGACAGAACTAACCAGAGATATGGTGTGGCCTCTCTACAGAGACTCTCACCTTCTAGTTTAGCTCCAGTTCTCCTCAGGTGGTAAGGGAGATATTAAGAAAATCCTCCATGACACATACCAGGAAGAAGTTTTAAACAAACAAGAGGGAAAGGTTTACACTGTAGGGCTTTATACCTATTGCTGTGGAAGCCAACAGCTGGAACAGGAGGAATTCTGCCAAACTGAATCTGTTAGGAGGCAAACCATTGCTGCCTTTTTGGAGTGCCACCCTCAGCTACACTGTGCCTCACAGCCTGCCCTGAGAGCTCAATACCATGACTGTCAAGAGGCCTGTTTTATACATTCAGTTACTTCAAAACACTGGATATACACTCCTCAGAAATCTCTCTTGTCCCTTATTCACAGCCACCTTTGTAAAAGATTTTTTCCCCTCTCTCTGCTCCCAATTTAGAAGCAGATGTCATTGGCCGGAGATGGGAATCATTTGAGTCCCAAAATGCTATCTTAAGTAAGTAACAATTTTTCCTACAGATCTTGCTTTTCGCTTTTACCCTGTCCTGAAAAAGATATTTTATCTTTCCTTGCAAATAATAGCCTTCTCTTCCACCCTCTTTTTGAAGCTGAGGGAGCAATGAGGGATTGATGGGATGCTAGCAGTGGCAAGGGATGCTCCTGTACACTATGCATCTGTGGTCCAATTTCTCCTTTGACTGTGACTCAGTAGTTCATATCAGAGGCTCCTGATTTTCCTTCTGTCAGCTTGCATGAATGCTCCATGTTCAACATCAAAAAAAATGGCAAGTAAAATTCTTCCTAAGGGCCAAATTCACATAACAACAACTAACTTATGCAAGAAAGGAGGCCCAAGTGGTTATGTGAATAATGTTGGGTGCTAAATTGTGGGGAAATCTGATGGCTCAAAGCACCCTCTACAACTGTAAAGAACACCAAAGCTATTGACTTACAGTTTCTTCAAACACTGTCACATGAAGGTTGGTGTCCTTTCACCATAGAGCTGTAAGATCTCTTTCTTCAACAGAGAACTCCTGAAATTGTACAATTCTGTTCTTCAACCCCAGAGATTGATTTAATCTTCCAATTCACCCCAGCTCTCAAATACATCACATATGACAGTCTCCACTGATGATGCAGGAGTTTGGTTGGCTTTCCCTATAAACTCAGCCTATCCACCATAGCTCACACCAACAGTGTCATCCCAGCCAGGAGATGCTTTCTGCCACCAGCCCTTGGTGGCCTGCTGTTGACATGTGAAGCACAGGCAGCATTGCAGAAGGACTTGGTAGGGGTGTCAAATGGGCAAGCCTGCTGAAGTCCCTGAATTGCCTTTAGAGGGCGTGGTGCATCTGGCAAATGAGGGGAAGCATCCTTTGGGAGAGGCAGGCTGCTTCTACCCTGGCTGCATCTGGCAAATGAGGGGAAGCATCCTTTGGGAGAGGCAGGCTGCTTCTACCCTGGCTGCATCTGGCAAATGAGGGGAAGCATTCTTTGGGAGAGACAGGCTGCTTCTACCCTGGCTGCATCTGGCAAATGAGGGGAAGCATCCTTTGGGAGAGGCAGGCTGCTTCTACCCTGGCTGTATCTGGCAAATGAGGGGAAGCATGCTTTGGGAGAGGCAGGCTGCTTACACCCTGGCCATACCTTTATGCCATGAGATTGCCTTCTTTCTTCTTTGACCAAACCCATGCTCTTGCCCAGCTCTTCCCTTTGCCAGCACAGCTTCTGCAGCAGCTTTTGTGCTTGCTTCTTCCTGACCACTTCTGCTACATCCTAGCTCGTGGAGCAGCCTTTCTAAGGTGTTCATGTATCCTCTGTAGGTGCCTTTGAGGTAGTGATTGCTGTTCTCCTCGGGATCTGCATCATGGTGGTCCTGGTGATCATTGGCTACTTCTTCCTGAAGAACAGGAAGAAGAACAGCCGCCGCCGTCAGCCAGCCACAGCTACCAACTCAACTCTCTCAACCACAGAGGACACTGAGCATCTGTTTTACAGCAGTGCCACCAAACCAGTCTGACCTACAGCCTCTCTCTCTTTCCAGCCCAGTACTGGGGCACTCCCCAGAACTTCTGGAGTTCTGTTTTTAGACACGAGCCTGTGTCTGAAGGACTCTTTCTCCTCAAAGACATTTGTAGCATCAGGCCAAGATCTAGCCATGATTTGGAAGTACTAGTGTTTGTGATTATCTTGGCTAAATGGCTGCTCTGGAAAGTGAGGATCTGGGAGCATTTTGATGCTCTCTGATGTCTCTTCCTTCCTAACCTCAAAAAATCCAGTGAAACTCTGAATTACATCTTTCTTCCTGCTCGAACCCAGAGCACAACTCCACTCAACTTACTGAAGGACCCTGGGACTGGATCAGTATAGTACTCACATTGGTGAATGATGCAAGCTCACCAGAGCCAGCAGTTCTATTATTCACAGTGCTACTTTCTTCCACCCAATGTTGTATTTTCCTCCCTTTCCCCCAGTCCTCTGCAAGGTGGCTCTGCTTCCCAGCATTCCTCTTGGTCCTGCTGAGCCTCTTGAGGGCTGTGAGATTCATGCCAACATACAAACCTATTCCAAGGGTTCTGTGACACTCTCCAGTGGTTCCTGGTTTTGACATGAAAGGAAACAGAAATACCTGCTTTAATCACTAGGCTTTGCTTTTTAACAGAAAAGCATACCTAGATTTTTTTCCTGCCTGGCTGCCATGTTACAGCCTCCTATGGGCAGTATATGTCCATCATTTTCTCTCTCTGAGTTGCCCTGGTTGCTTTTCCAGTGTTCAGTCTGAACCTAAACACACTGAGAAAATATCTATTTATTCTCACATGAAAGGAAAGGAAATGTCCCTATGGGGAGGGGAGGGTGAAAGGACCTAGCTCCCTTGCAGTTGGACCTTTGCTGCAGCTTTGATTTTTTACCATGCTGTCCTCTGGACACGCAGCCTGACCTGAGTCCTAGGCATCTTGCAGAGCACAGGAATAGGCTGGACACTGCCAGCTAATGTCCCTTGGCTTCCTGACTCCTGCTGGTCTGTCACTCCTGGTGCAAGATGAGCCCAGCCCCAGGAAGTACAGAGCTTATCCCTGGCCCCTTGGCAGCATGTGACATCCTCACTTGGGCCAGGTCCCTTGTGTTCCCCCATAGGCTGTTTGCAGTGAGGTGCTTCCCAGATCTGTACTGCTGCAGTCCAGGTTTGTACCTCTGGGAGCTAAGGACTTATGTTGGGGGCAGGAGCTGCTATTCCTGAAGTGCCTGGTATACTTCGTTGGCTGTGGAATTGCCACCAATCCCCAAACTCCCGGTGCCTGCTGCTCTTTGAAAACTGATGTGAAGAGAGAGAGAAAATGGGTATGTGTGTGTTTGTGTGTGTGTGTGTGTGTAAGAAGCAAAAATCTATGTACAGACTTCAGTTTAAATGCTTGGACCCTTCTAGAGCCAAAGACAGAGTGGCTCTGGAAGGCTCTGGTGAAGCCATGCCCAGCTCAAGGCATGGCTCAGGTCCTCTCAAGTGCAGCTCCAGGCAAGCTGCCTCACTGGGCCAGTGTCTGGGCTAGAAGGGAAGAACCTGTTGCCCACAGCCTGCTGGCAATCTGACTGCATGCTTCTCCCCATCACAGGCATTTGCCTCTGTCCCTGGGGCTGGTCAGATTCCATGGCTTTTCATGATCTGTCTTGTGTCATTTTTTCCATCTCTTTCTTTTTCTCACAGCCTGTCATGGCCTATGCAATAAACCTAAACATCTTGATTTATTTTTTTGTGTGTGTGAACTCACCGATAATAAAAAGGAATTGTTTGTCTTATCTGACTTGGGAGTGGTGTCTGAGGAGCAATGACCCACAGAGGAGGTAGGTACTGTTCCCAGGCTTGCTATCTTGCATCCTTTTATCTGTTCAGACTGTGGTAGCTCAGGGGAGGGTGCTCAGGTGTTGTGGTCCCATGGCTTGGGGAGGGTTGGGAGTGGGGGATGCAACATGTGTGGATACCTGGAGAGGTAAGTACTTTGTGTGGTGTGCTAGGAGTGAGATCATAACCCACTATGTCACCCAGAGAGCAAGGCAGGGTGTAACCTGAAACTGGGCTCTAGCTGGTCAGACTGGTTTGGGGCTTGGGTCTGAAACCAAAAACAGACACTATTCTTTAAACAAGAGTTGCTCTAGCTGTCTCTCCAGGCTGGGGATCACTCAGGCACTGCAATGTAAACTTAGCTAAATGTAAATTTGGCTAATCAGCAATGGGTAGGTATGGGAAGGAGGCAAACCTGCTGCTGTGGCACTGATGTGGCAGTGCTGGGTCTCCAAGTGCTGCTCCACAGCACGAAGGCTTCCTCCCCTGTGCTCTGCTCTGGACTGGAGTTGGCTCTGTCACTACCACCTCTCTCTCCACTCACTCCACACCAGCTCTCTGATCTTGCCATTCCAGCTACTTATGTCTATGTTATTCCCCACATGCCCTGAAAAACCACCCCAGGAACAGCTCTGCTGAGATGGATTCTGCTCTGCCAGTGGGGTCACCAGTCCCAGTACAGTGGGCAACCCCTGGCGTGAGAGTGCTGTTGGAAACCAAAGCTGCTTCTGCCCAGTGACAGGACTAGGGATAACGGGCAAAAACTAGCAGATAGGAAGTTCCATCTAAACATAAGGAGGAGCTTTTTTACTTGGAGGGTGGTGGAGCCCTGAAGCAGGCTGCCCAGGGAGGTGGTTGAGTCTCCATCTCTGGAGATACTCAAAGCCTGACTGGATACCATCCTGTGCAACCTGCTCTAAGTGAACCCCTGCTCTGGCAGGGGGGTTGGACTAGATGATCTTTCTAGGTCCCTTCCAACCTCTGACATACTGTGATACTGTGAACCTGCTCTTGCAGGAGATTTGGACTAGATGATCTCCAGAGGTCCCTTCCAATCACTAACATTCTGTGATTCTCTTGATAGTCTCCAAAGAGAGAAGACTTACATGTATTAGTCTCTCTGACTTGAAGCACATCTTTGTGTCTCCTGGTGTTAGACATGGCCCTAAGTCCTTGCCACTTCCCCAGCTGGGGCCAGAAACAAGCAGTTATTTTGGGGCAGAGCTACTCCTTCTGGCATGTAGCACCCCAGTGTTTCCCCCCTTGAGCACATCACCCCACTCTGTGGTATGGGAGGCTCCTGGGGGGTCTGAGGTTGGCTCTTTGTCCTTGCAGTGGGTGCTGGCAATGTCTTCCCCACTGAGATCAAGTGTTTTTGAGGAGGTTGGATGCTCCTGACAAGCCTTAGGAGCTGCTGCCCACTATGCTGCTCCACTGAGGCAAACCTGTTGCCTCTTCACAAGTGTCTGGTCTGCCTTGGTGGTGGGCTCCACCTCTGCAGAAGGAAGGCTGTCAAGCCTTTCATCCCTTCCTGACAAACAAAGCTTGCTCTGACCATCAGGAAGGGGAGCTTGCCTCAGCTTTTGGCTGACCTAATCCCTGCAGGCTGGAGGAGACCTCTCAGGCTTTCTGTGGCTGCTGGGACTGGAGGCAGGAAGCATTAGATCACAGCTAAGTATCAGGTGTCTCTGGCTTCCCCGTGGCACAATGGCTCTGCAAATAAATAACAGCAGCTGCCCCTGCATGACAAGGGATGGCTCTACAGTGGCAATGCCAGAATATTGTCCCCTGCACAAAACCCATGGTGATGTGATACTTTCTGATAAGTTACTTTAGCCCTCCAGCCTAATTTATTGCTTAAGGAAGAAATTATTTTGGCTTCGAGGTCAAACAGTTCATTCAGATTAGAAAGAAAGCCCTAAAGCTTGGGTAAAGGAAGAATGGAGTTGTCTGCAAGCTCTTCATAATGTAAAGAGAAATCTTGAATGTAATTTCTCCTTGCCATACTGCAAGTATAAGGAATGACCACACTTGCTCCTAAAGAAGTGTACTCTGAGCTTTTAAATGGAGCTGATACAGATTGAAAGTGCAAGAATGTAGTGTGAAAACTTTGCTCACTGAAGTAGTTTCCATGTGGGAAATAGCTTGTTTGAACCCTGTTTTTTTCTCCTTGGAGATATTGGAGAGAAATACCTTCCCTTGATTATCAAGCAGAGAATTGCATGTTAGTTTGTAGTCACAGAGGAATACAGTCTGCTATAGAAATGATACCAGATCTGATCTCTTCTACAGCATGTGAAAGACCATGGAGGAACCTTTCTGCAAGGCAGCTTGGCTGACCAGTGTCATGGGGAAATGAGTGTTTCCTGGGCAAAGTGCCACCTGAGGCATGGCAGAGTTTCTGTGGCCCTTAGTCAATGGTTGCCTCTCTGGGATGTCCTCATCTCCAGCTGTGTCAGGAGTTTTGAAACTCACCATTGGTTCCTGTAACAGCTCTAGAAGATTTCACAGGGGCCAGAACCAAGGTTTAATTACCATCTTTGCTAAGTTGCCCTGAGCCAGCCTACATGAGAGGATATACAAAATGACAGTGAGCTGCTGATGGGAGCTGCAGAGGCCAGGAGCCCAGCTGGAGCCAGCCAAGCACTCTGACAAGAAGAGGGGAAATTTTCCACAAGGCTCAGTGCAGACAAAGTGTCTGTGTCTTTGTTCTCTGCCCTGACACACCTGACTCACATTCTGGCTGCTTCAGGATTGTTAAAAAATATTTGGGACTGGTCTCCAAGTGAAGCACTGGCCCAGAAATTTGAGCTGCTGGGAATCCTCCAGCCAGAAACTCTTCTTGGAATGAAGCAATAGTGTCCCTCTCATGTGGGCATGGTAGGAGCCCTCCACTCTCCCATGTGCCCCTGATCTCTGCTGCCTGCCTCTTGCCTGTGCCTCCACCACCAGCTGTGGGCTGTGCTGCTGCATTTTTTATTCATTACAGATTTATTGTTCCAGTATTTAAAGCAAGCCTACAGGAAAGATGGGGAGGGACTCTGTGTCAGGGAAGTGATAGGATGGGGGGGGTAACAGTTTCAAACTGAAAGAGGGCAGATTTAGATTAGATATGAGCAAGAAATTCTTTACTTCGAGGGTGGTAAGACACCTGAACAGTTTGCACAGAGTAGCTGTTGATGCTCCTGAAAGAGTTGAAGGCCAGGTTGGATGGAGTTTTGAGCAACCTGATTTAGTAGGAGGTGTCCCTGCTCATGGCAGGGGTGGGGGTTGAACTAGATGATCTTTAAGGTCCCTTCCAACCTAAACCATTCTATGATTCAACGATTCTATGTTTATTGCTCAGCCAGAGCAGCTGCCCAGTGTGGTTTGCCAGCTCCTTGGAAATGTCCACAAGAGGGGGCAGCAACATCTTAATATTCCACAGTGTTGCCTTGAACACTCTACTGTCAAACCAACAGGGACGTTGTATACTGCTCAAGTTGGGCACTGTGACATGCTGTGGGCCTTTTATGGAGCTCATGTTCCATAAGATACAAGGTCCTGCTCCTTTCCTCCTCACCTATGGCAATGTTGTGGTCTGTGTCCCCCTGGTATGAAGCCTCATAGCCACGTGCAAAGCAGGGGAGAGCTGGTACAACCTTCAGAAGAACAGAGAATGGACCTCAGGTCTCCTTATCCTCTTGTGGGTCCTCTGTGCCATGGGTCTGCTTCTGCCTAGTTTTGTATGGGTTATATAGAGCATGCCCTGGCATCAAAAACTTTGATTTGAGAAGTTGAGAAGTGAGACCTCCTCTGGAATACTATGTCCAGTNTTCTTTGCTGACTTCTAGTCCTCCCCTCAACACACACACTATGTTCTCAAAGAAATCAGAACTTTTTTTCCCTGTAATCAGAGGTCTTCAGGCAGTAGAGCCTTCATTAGAACCAAATGAAGCCAAAACAGTCCTTCTGTAGAGTGTCATCAAATTCAGAAGCTGGAAGCCACGTCTTCCAAGACTTGCCATCCAATCCTTTTTCTGTGCCTTGGAGGCCACTGCAAATCTGTATCAGAGGATGAAGGGGCATTTGTGATACACTTGAGGAGGCAAAACAGCAGAGGCACATGCTTATGGGGAGCTGTGGGGTCACTGCATGGTACTTGTAGCTCCCTGGCTGAGCAAGGATGCAATGCTCTTATTCTAATGTCCCTGCTGGAGTTTTTTGGTGCACAAAGTTTCTGCTAAACCAGTTTGAACTGGTTCTCTCTTGTATTTAGAAACTACCCCTGCTTGTGCTATGTAATGACAACCTGTCAACAAAGCCCTCTTGTCCTTTGTGTTTTGGGAGAGGGGGAAGTCTTCTCCTCTTTCCCCAAGCCTGGGCTAATCAGTTTTAAATGGATAACAGATTTTCCCAGGAATTGCCACTTGCCCACCCTATCTTCTACTAACTGATCCTACCACCACCCCTCCAGTGCTCAGCCATGCAATTTCCACCCTCCTTCTGCTTATCTCCCAGTTCAGCTGCTAAGGGACCCATCAGAGACAGGATCTGCTTGGATCGCAAGCCCATAGATAAGAGCTGGCACAATGTGTGTGCCCAATATAATTCTTCCCATCAGCTTGTTTCCCATATATAGGCACATTCTCAGCCAGCAAGGCTTTATCTTCTTTCTTTTCTGTTGTATTCCCATCACATTGCTGTCTAAGCACACAAGACTGTAAAACCCATGCAAATACCTGGCCATCAAGAAAATGAGTAAGTGTTTGAAAGACTCTGGGAATAGTCAAGGAAGGCAAACATTGCCATTTGAATACTAACAGCATTGGGCACTGGGGAAACTTCCTCTATTGGCCAACCTTGGGGCAATGGGTGAGGTCCACAAGGAAGCCCAGGGTACCAAGAAAATAGCTGTTTGTTTTCATCAGTATTATTTTCATCACTAGGCTCCTGTTCTTCCCATGGCCCTGGATCCAAGGAAATGATCTTGGATCTCATGTGCTCGACCTTGCAGCTGGTGTTTCACAATCCACTGCAGCTTCTCCCAGACTGGCAAACATGTTTGTCTCCATGCACTGGAAGCAAGCTGGACTCCATCACATGGCTGCTGGTCCTCATATCACCAAGTGCCAGCCAGGTCTGCCTGCTGGGACAGGCTGGAAGGGATGTTCCCCTGCACCCTGTGCAGCAAGGGCTGCTCTCTGGGGCAGGCACTGCCAGCTTGGCCCATGCCACTGGCGCTGAGGAGGCACTGGGGGCTGTCCCAAACTGCTCTCCCCTGCCCTTTCACACTAACACACAAAGCCATGAAAGGCTCCTTCTTCCCATGCCTCCAGGCCTGCAAATTGCCTTATCCAGCTGCCCAGGGGGAAAAGGGGGCTTTCCCAGCTTTCATTTATTCCCCACTGAGTTTGGGTTATGTTAATTGTGCCTGATTAACCTGCTGTGGGCTGGAAACTCTTCTGACAGCCTGTTCCAAGAAGGCTGGGAGGAAAGAGCTGGGAAATGGCAGTAGTGAAACCCCCATGCATTCCCTGGAACTGCACACTCTGCTGTTTGATCCAGACAGCCATTGCATCATATGTAAAGTGGGTAGGAAAGGCCATTTGGTCATCATTTCCCTCTGGGTAAAAGAAAGTGGTGCTAGCACTTTTTGTTTTGTTTTTTTCTGAAGAGGTTGGCAGGTTTCTAGACTGGAGGGAAGCAAGCTCCACTCCCTGCACTCCAAGGAAGTTGCTCCCAAAAGTTTTTGTAGTTGAGGTGCTCGCAAGTGTTAGATGACCTGCAGAGCAGGTACTCAAGCCTCCATTTGCTTATCCTCTTCAGAAGGAACAAAGCAAAAATGCACAGTGGTTGTCTCCAGACACGGAGAAGTAACTGGAAAAATGAGGATGGCAGAGAGCACAGGATGCTTCTTCTTTCCTGAGAGATTACTGTCTTACCTGACTCCATCCAACTAATGCTCTTTCTACTCCATAGCTCCTAATGACTATTCCCCCTGGGGTGACCTACTTGATACATATCTAATGAAATCCAGAACAGTTACTCTCAGCTTGTAATTGGCTTTGGAGTATGCTGCTTCTCTTTCAAAATGGAGAAGTGTTCACGTGTCTGGTGTTTTGATTGAGTGCTGCCTCTTGCCACCAGGGTTGGGGTCTCACCTGTTAATATGACAAGAAGAAAGGTAGATGTTCTGGACAGGAAGAGTTGTTTCTCTTCTGTAAAGAAGGGATGATGATAAACTGTGGTGACTTGTGAATATACCTAGTCCTATCACCAGGGCCTCCTCTGACACCTCTTTTAGGCACCTTGAGATCAGCTGCAGACATCACTACTTTGATCACTGTCCCACAGCCAATTGCTTCCCAAGCCCTGTGATGAAGATGTGGTGCAGAGATGTCCCCTCCAGAGCCACTTCTGGTGGCTGTGCATGGCTCTTTGGCAAGAGCTGCTGGCTGACTGATGCAGCCATTGCAAAGTGTCTCAGCTACCTCCCCTGCACAGGAACACCACCAGCACACAAAGCCTGCTTGCTTGCTGCTGCTCCACACCCCAGTTCCCACCGCAGTCACTGGGCAGACTGGGCTGTGGTCAGGCAGCAGGCAGGTAGAACCGGTACCCAAGGCATGACCAGGCTTGTTCAAAGTCTAACTTCCTATTGCTCTTCTTTGCCCCCTCCACTTCACTTTCCCATAAACTCTACCTTTGTTTGACTCTCAGCACACCCTTCTTTCCTGCCTTTTTTTTTTTCTCCCCAGAGACATCTGACATGCATTGCAAGATGTCTGGAATCACCAGACCTTGTGGCACAATCCAAATATTACAGCATCAGGGAGGAGATAACATCTTGCTCCAGTCACAGAAGCACCATATCTCTCTGTGTCTTCTTGGGACCCTGTAAACTTTCTGCACCAGATGTAAAAGTATCAGGAAAGGAAGTGGTAATGAATTTTCCCAGTTTGAACCTCTGAGGGGATTTCTGGCACTGTGCAAAGCACTCCAAGAGCAGCTTGGGTTGGATGCTTGCAAAGCTTGCAGAAAGCACTACGAGAACCCTAATGATTGAAAATCCTAGAATCCTAGAATGGTTAGGGTTGGAAGGGAGCTCTGGAGCTCATCTAGTCCAATCTCCCTGCAGTGGGCAGGGACATCCCCAACTAGAGCAGCTTGCCCAGAGCCCTGGCAAGCCTCACCTGCAATGCCTCCAGGGATGGGAACTCAACCACCTCCCTGGGCAACCTGGTCCAGTGTTCCACCACCCTCGTGGGGAGGAACTTCTTCCTAATGTCCAGTTTAAATCTACTCCTCTCCAATTTAAAACCATTGCCCCTTGTCCTTTCACTGCAGGCCTTTGCAAACAGGCCCTCTCCAGCCTGCTTGGAAGTTCCCTTTAGGTACTGGAAGGTCACTAGTAGTTCCTCTGAAGCCTTCTCTTCTCCAGGCTGAACAATCCCAGCTACCTCAGCCTGTCCTCAGAGCAGAGGTGTTCCAGCCCCTGAGCATTCTCGTGGCCTCCTCTGCACCTGCTCCATCAGCTCCATGGCCTTTCTGTATTGAGGGCTCCAGAACTGGACACAGTATTCCAGATGGATTGAATGTGAAGAGTTGTCCCTAAAAACTGGCCAAGAGCAAGTCGAAAATGTTCTTTGGCTGTAAAAAGCAGTGCCTCAGATTCCGAGAAAGCTAACTTTAGTTGAGTGTACTCCATTATGAGGAAAGAGCCAATGCATGGGTGTTTCTTAAAAGTGGCCACTGAAAGCAAGAAGACAAAATGTGTTTGGTTCCTAACCAAGTTTATGCTTGTCTGTGCTGCAATTAGAGTGGAGTAATACATGTTGCACATAGTATATTCCAAATTTCTCAGAGACATGAGTGTTGTGTAGCTGGGCCCAGCTCAGGAGGCATCCCCAGTGTGATTGTAATTGTAAGGTACAGCAGTCCTTTGAAACTGCTTTTGAACACAGGGCTGGAAAAAGGGCCTCCTGACTCATGTCCACTTACTTACTTTCTATTTTAGACAACTTTGTAATCTAGTAGTTATTGTAAACAAGTCTTTCTAGTAGTTTTTGTAAATAAGTCTTCCAGGGTAGAGTTTGTTCTCATACTGTTCTAGCTGAAAACCACTCCAGAACTGCCAGGGTCTGTGACCAAAAAAATATCTTCTGCTTTCTAATCTGTCTTGAATGTTGTCCAATTTGCACCTATTTAACTTGTGTCAAAAAGTGCTCTTTTGCTTTAAAAGTTCATCTTCTGCCCTCAGCATGAGTAAAGCTAACCATCTGGTGAGGAGGCTGCCCCATGGCTATGCCTCAGTCTCACCTTGCAGTTCATCCCAAACTGCAATAATTCACAAATCTGATAGTTAGGTAGAACTTCCAGTTCCATAGGATTAGTAGTGAACCTCACAAACCAGGAGAGAGCTCAGAAATCCTGAGTGTCTAATGAAGCTAAGACTTGCTGATTCACCCTAGGGCAAATCAGAGGGACTGTCCTGCTCACTCAAGCATCCTTGTTCCTCACAGGTAAAGGGAGATGTCAAAGAGGATCCTGCTGTGGTCAGTGACTGTTTCTAAGTCACTTGTTTGTCAGCAGTACTCAGCCAAAGTCCAGATAGGATAAGAAGGAAGCAAATCTTTGTATTTCACAGTATCCCAGTATGTCAGGGGTTGGAAGGGATCTAGAAAGATCATCTAGTGCAACCCCCCTGCCAGAGCAGGATCACCTAGACCAGCTCACACAGCAATGTGTCCAGGCAGCTCTGCAATGGCTCCAGACAAGGAGACTCCACAGGCTCCTGGGCAGCCTGGGCCAGTGCTCTGGCACCTGAACTGCAAACAAGTTCCTCCTCAGGTTAATACTAAACCTCCTGTGCTCCAACTTGCTCCCATTCCCTCTTGTCCTACCATTGGATGCCATTGAGCAGAGCCTGGCTCTCTCCTCCTCACACTCACCCTTAACATATTTCTAAGCATTGCTGAGGTCATTAATTTTCCTGACAAAATGTATTTTAGAATAGCAAGATCTGTTTGTTCATTTAGTTTAAAAGCCTCTGTGTTTTCAACCTCCTGAAGTTGTCAGAAAACACTCCTGCACCTTTGCAATGCCTCTCCAGTTGCCAAGCTTTAGAGACTGCTGGCTTGAGACAGCTATTTAAATCAGGGATGAGAGCTCCACTGATGCTGTCTGCTTCACAGCTACAAAAGAAAGAGCTCATCCCAGCTCTGAGGAGCTGCATTAGCTGATGTAAGCATGACCCCATGCCATCTAAACCTCCTGGAAGTGAGTCAGACTGATGCTTCACTGATAAACATATCAGCAGCTGAGGAGCTGTGCACAGTGTAGCTCCCATAATTACTAACTCCAGTTCAAAGACTTTTATGCAAAGGAACAATGGACACCAAAACACTATTGCAGCCTGTTATGTACCACAGTGTTTTCTTATGATGGAAAGGCTTGCCCTGTCAGACAGGATTGCTCTTCATGCCCCTATCCTCTCTATAACACAGAGGTAATTCCTACTGGTAAGGAGGCTGTTGTCCACCTTTTACAAACAGGAGCCAGAGATGTAGACACTGATGAAAAGGGATTTTAGTAAATAAGAAACAGCCAGTCCAAAAGAAAAACAACAAACAAGCTGTTTTCCTCACTGGAAATCTGTCCCTATTGTTAGAAGATTTCCCTGTCACCAGCAGTGGCCAAGATGGAAGTGACAGCTCATTTGTTTCGCCCTCACTGCCAAGAGTTGAACACATCTGTGTGTGTCATGAGGGAGAGTGCAGAAGACATGAGCATTATTGCCAAAGAGTTGAGGTTCAACCTTTGAAGAGAAGTCTGTGTGGAGCACCATCTGTGGGACATGAGCTGCCCCTTGGCCAGGCCCTGCTGTTTCAGGATGCTCCCCAAGCTGCTCTCATCAACTTCAGAACAGCATAAAGCTGAATAAATCTGCTCAGCTTTGCAACCAGCAATGCTTATCATGAGCAGGAAGCTTCCTTAGAGCCAGAGTGATGTTTATTTGGCAGAGAAATGCTTTGCATAGAGTGTTGGTACCCTGCTCAGTCAGCACAGACGAAGCAGGGCTCTGCAGGCAGCACCCCATGTGTGGGATGAGTCTCCCCAGGAGCTTCTCCACCCTTGTGAGAGGCAGGACCTTCTCCAGATCCATGGGTTTTGGAAGGCTTCAGCCCTTCTCCACAAGATTAGATTATCCCTTAGTAACTTTCATCTGTTTACAGAGATGTGCTTTATTTTCTGTCAATTGCTTTCCTTCCTGCTCATTTTTGCTTCTTGACCCCAGCACACCAATCCAGTGTATGTGCACAGCAGCACCCCAAAGCCAGATCTACAGATAGTGCATTCAAACTATTGGAGAACAGCAGAACTTTCTCCTAGCTTGAGGAGGGAAGGAAGAAAGAGGAGTGATGCTCATGGAGTTATCCTGGTAGGTCCTGATCACTGGTACTTCTCCAACGTCATTTCATAGCATGGTAGGTGTGATGTGAAATGCTCTGCTTCCTGACCAGCCAGAGACATTGTACTAGAAGTTTGTGTCCTTTTAAACCAACTGCAGCTTGCAGTTGGGACATAGATTTCTAATACTTTGAATATTTCTGGTAAATATTCCAAAGTAGATTTTTGTTATGACCCACACTAAACCCTAGGATTTCTGTAGTACAGAAAACCTTCCCTCTAGGGAACTATGAGTTCTTTCTCTCCTAAAGAAAAGAAGCAGCATGGTCTGTTCGCCCCTGACTGTTCTCACAGAGCCAAGGGATCTCAAAAGGGATCTACTTCCAGTCAGGGCTCTTAAGGCCTGAAGGTGCCACTTCTTTCCTTTCAGCAGAAAGGTAGAATCCTGGAGATGTCCAAGTCAGGAGTGGTCACTGTGGCTGGGTTGCTCCAGGGTTCATCCAGACCCTGTGACAAGAACAGGCCTGTGGTCCAGCAGCCCTGGCTGCATGGCAGTGGTTTGTCACCAAAACAGGACTGTTCCACCCAAAAATCCCTTGGAAAAAGCTAATCTATCAAGATATGAAAGTGTTGGTTAGATAATTTCTGGCCAGCACCAGCCTGTAAACCTCTTATCAGTTCTACCAGGGGAGGTAAAAAGGCAAGGATGTGGAGTACACAGGGCTGGGTAGTAGTTGGGACTTGCTCCTTGCCAGGAGAGTTTCCCAGGCATGGAATGACCAAAGGCAGCTGAGGTCTTCAGGCAAAGGAGATGTCTGGAAGAACCTTGCAGGGGGAAGTGATCTTGCAGTGAGTCACCCTAGGCTCAGGTCTGATATCCCTGCCTACAAAGGCAGAAGTAATTGCCTCTGATTAATGCTGGCAAACCTCTGTGAACTCCGGTGAGGATATGAAAGGACTGACATGCCTCTTTGAGATGGGGGTAAGATAGAGTACAGCCAAGTGTGGGAAGAAAATTAAGCTGAGATGTAGTTTTTAATTACCAATAAAGCCATGCTCTAGGATGGAGACTGGAGAGCAGGACCTGGCCTCTTCCTATTCTTTTATGCTCCTTGACGTATAGAAAGGAGTTTAGGGAAGAGCAACCAGTGCTTGCTGTGGAGTTCTATTTGTAACATTTAAATGTTTCTCATGCACCCTCATCCTTTCTTGCTTGGAGGCTGCAATTATTTAAACCACAGATGTGTCCAGTGATTTCCAGTGGGTATGAATAAAAAATGGAAGGGCAACATCAGCGAGGTCAGTATAGATATTTAGCACAAGCATAGACCCAGGCTGGGATGCTGTCTCTCCACCCATAAGTAAAGTCTTATTTGGGAATGGAACCTGCTGCTGCTGGGCTGCCAGACCTCCTGCACAGTGGCCTCTCATCCACCTGGGTTGTGTCAGAGAGTTCTGCCTGTGCCACAGGCAGTGGGTGGAAGCAGCAGACCCAGACACAAACCTCTCACATTCTGCATTTTGGATCTCTCTATTTTTCTCTGGGGACTTAATAGTACTAGCTATATGAAAATACCATATTTCATTCTTCCTCTTCTCCTGCAACATCACCAAGGTGGCATGTGAACAATGTAAGTAGCAATATGTACAGGGCTTCCTTCTAATCATCTCCACATTTTCTAGACCATGGGTTCTCATGTTTCCTTCAACAGCTCAGAAGGCTGGAGACACTTGCTTTAAGTGAATACTCAATTTCTCTCAGTATTGTTCAAACCCTAGAGCTGGAGCTATAGTCACAGAGTTTGGTTTTCCAGATCTCTCTGGAAACTCACAGGAAACAATAATGAAGATGGTTGTCTGGATACATCTCAGGCTTTTTGTCCCATTTTGGGGACCATGAGGAGAAGCACTGTGATACTCCTGGCAATAACCTTTCTCCTGTTATGGTGAATATCTGTAGTATTTCCTGTGAACACCAATTAATAAATGTGTATCACACCCCACAGAGGGGAAGGAGCTCCCTTTTGCAAATGGAAAAGGGAAAGTCACTCACCCAAAAACCACACAGGGAAATGATGTTAGAGCCTGGGTTCCTGGAGACCTGACCTATATTTAGACTCACCCTCTCCCCAGCACCTCATGCAGTGTCTTTTATCATCTGAAAAGTGGTGTTTGGAGGTAGTGAGCAAATGCACTGCATGGAAAGGTAGGACTTCCCCATTACTGGTACCCAAAGGGTATCCAGTCAGGTTGGCATCCTCCTAAGGTATGGTTGTATTTTACTCATTAGCATGAGTCCCTGTGTTTCAGGCTTAGCACCCTTTGACAGGAGCCTCATATGTGTAAGACTTTACTGTTAGATGCTAATAACCCTTGGTATTCTACAAATCTATCTGGCTTACAAGGAATAAACCAAATCATCCTATAGAAGATAGCACAACATCAGATGTCCTCCCCTACCTTCCCTTCAGATTATACACTGCTGCCATGATAATGTTCCAGGGTGGTTCACGTCTTTCATCTGCTCCATGTTATTAAAACCCCTTAGCAGAAGGAATGAATATTCATCTGTGCTATATATAGCACAGCTAAGTGTACATACAGCTCAGGTACCCACACTGGGATCTTAATGGTTTGTTTTTTTTCAAGCCTTTTTTTTTTGTCTTCTGTGGCCACTGAGTCTGTGGCTGTCTGGTGGCCTTGGCCCTGTGTGAGGAGCCTGCTGCTCGCCTTTCCTGGCAGAGCTTTCACAGGCTTTCAAAGCCTCCCTCCAGTGTGGTTATTAAAGGCTTCTGTTTATCTTGTGAAATCTGCCCCATGAATGCTGACACCAACCGAAGCGCTGGGAGAGTTTCCCTGACTCTTCCTTCCCGCTGTCTCTCACGGGTCTATTCCCATGAAATGATCTCAGGTGTGCCATGCGTCAGCAGCCTGCCCCGGGCGCTCTCTGCCTTACCGGCAGCGAAGATGAATGCACAAGTTCTGAAGCTCTGCTCTTAGCTGCGTGCTCCTCCTGCTTCCCAGCCTGCCCCAGTGCTGCAGAGAGCCCTCCCAGCCATCCCAGCAGCCCCAGCACTGGTGGGCACCAGCCATCCTCCCCAGGCAGGCAGGCAGGCAGCCCAGTAAAAGGCTCACTACAGGACAGCAGCCAGGGCTCTGCAGTGCTGCTCCAAGCCCGTTTTCACTGCTTGGGAAGCATTTTCCCAGCTTCTCTCCCATCTAGGCCCACAGGGATGTAGCCTCTGCTGGGAGAACTGAATGCTCCCTGCTGCAGCACGTGATGCTGCCTTTACCCCTTTGGATGAGAAAGCAGCTCAGTCTGCAGGGCTGGGCTGTTGACAACTGCTGCCAGTGAGATCCCAGCTAGATCCCTGGCTTTTTTTTGCCTGTGCCCCCGTTGCCACTCAGCCACATAACCAAGTGCTCAGCTGAAGAAGCAGAGAGTTAAGCTTGCTGGCAGAGTGAGACATTTATGGGGATGGTGGAAGAAGGTCAGGCCCATGACTCATGTGCCCTGAGCCCCCCTTGAGTTTAACAGCAGTGGTGGCACCACCAGTATAAGCATTCACGTGTGGGTGGCCACTTGGAAATCACCATCGCTGTCCCCACCACCAAGTGCCATAGCTCCAACAGCACAAAGCACTGGGGGGGCTGTGGGAAGGGGGCTTTACTGTCTCTGCTTGACTCACTGACCTGAACTTTCCCATCCATCCTCCTCTCCAGGACTGTGGAGGACCCACCACAAAAGTCTGAACCCTTCCACCCTCACTGCCAGCAGAGCCAGGTCCCACAGGTGAGTTCGTGCTGCCAGCTGTGAGGAGCAGTGGACACTATGCCCTGGCCAGAAAGCCTGAGGTCTGAGGTTGCTGCTGCAGCCCTCTATGCTGCAAGCCTGGGGAAGGTTTCAGCAGTGCCTGGCTCGCTTTCTGAGAAAACAAGGAAAGAGAGCTTTACCCTAAGCCCTGGGAAGCCCGTGTATTTTCATTGTATTTTAATTTTAAGAGTTTGTCTGCCCCGCCCAAGATTATCTCATGGGAAAGAAAAGCCTGGCTCAGTGACTCGTGGTGAAACTTGTCCCTGGGCCAAATTTCCTTGCACCTGATGTTCCTCCACAGCAGCAGAAACCAGAGTATTTCAGTTCACAACACTGCCCCAGGGGCAGCACTGGGGATAAGGGGATGGAGGGGGAGGATGGGACCCACATCTCCTCCTGCTCTTCCAGAACAAGTCTGACAAGTTTGGATGCTGAGCAGCTCAGTCCTGGAGCTGGAAAGGGCATGGTGTCACCCTGGGAACAGGGATCACGTGGGGCTGCAGCAGGGGGAACCTGTCTCAGGGATACGTTGAAACATACACTGCTCTCTTGTGCAATAGGTCTTTGCAAGTACAATGCTGTATTTATACGGTGGGAACAGAGAGCCCAGGGCTGGACTCCACAGAGACATGACTAAGCAGCTTCCAGGAGGCCCAGGTGCTGGCTGAGACAGCTCTTTGATTCCTCTTCTGGGAACAGATGCACACTGGCAGCTGGGTCTTGAGCAGCATCCTCCAGTACAGGGAGACACTCTTGGAGCCATATTGTAAAACTGGAGTGGTTTCCTTGTGTAAATGCTTTATCTCCTGGGCCCACTACAGAGTAATATAGCACGGCTCCAAGAGAGGCAATGATGGAAAGGACAGCCAAGATATTTAAGCAGACCAAGTGGGCCAAGGATAGCCTCCTGGGAACAGGTGACTTTTGGCAGGGTTGGAAGAACAGCAATACAACTGGAGTGCAGGCTGTGAGAGGACAAACATTTCTTGTAGTACCAGTGCCTGTTGGAGCAGTGCCTCTGCTCATTCCTGCTCCTCTGGTGCTCCCATGCTGCTCTTTGCAAGGCCATGGAGAGAACCACAGAAGGGGTCCAATCTAGTCCAAACCAGAGGCAGGAAGGCATTAGAAGGAAAGCTGAAGCAGACTATTTAGCTGTCATTACAGCTGAGAAAAGTCTAACCAGATCCTGCTTCCAAGCTGGAAATGGTTGCCTAATTGATAAATAGCATTAAACTTGGAGAAGTCTGAAGAAAAAAAAGTCAGTTAACACTTGAGGATTAAATTGGTGGGTGTTAAGAAAGTGATAAGGTTGTTAACACAATCAGACCCCTCTCAGGAAATGAGGGAGGATGCCATTCCCAGATAATTGCCATTCAGCAGGGATCAAGCACAGCTGGGTTCCTGCTGCTGGACTCCAGTCAGCTTCTGACCTGGTAATAATTCAGCCTGTCCCTTCAAAGTAAATAGGATGTAACCTACAGGGCATAAAGGTGTCCTGATGGGACCTTTCAGGCTTGCCCTTCTGGAACTGGAAGGAGGCTGGGTTGAGTCAGACGAAACTTGGTATTACTTTGGGGATTAATTCCCATTCAGGGTTCAGTGAAAGCTTGGGAAAGCATTGCCAGCTAGGAAACTTCTTGGTTCCTAAGACAGCTAAGCCCATTTAGGGTATGCTACCTACAGAGAAAGCAAACAAAAGACTCCTTTCCACACCATCTTCCAACCATTGCTGACCCTTGAGCTCAGCTCCTTTGAAGATAGCAGCTAGCACACCAACTTCATGCACAATTACACAGTGTAGTGCATACCTGTACTGAAGCAATTGCAATGTTGCTTTTGCTGGTGAATTACTCTGCTGGATGCAGTACTTGCAGGGAGGCTGCTGACCAGGATCCAAGTCAGAGACTTGGAAAGAAAGAAGGTACTAGAGAGTTTCTACCCTATAGGCACATTGGGTTTTTTTAATGTTTGGTGCTGACCTTTGTGCTATGGAGCAAGTCAGATCAACTCATCTTCAGGTTCCTTTCTGGCATTAAAGTGGCACTCGTGTAGAATTGTGCTGGCCTGGTAATGGGCTTGGCTAGCTTCATCCAGCCTGGTGGGGTGGTTTGGGTTAGCAACAGTCTCCCAGGAACTCTCCTGTGCTTTCAGCATCATCTGAGAATACAGGTTGGTCAAGCAGCACTGCAAGGCAGAAACAAGCCCAAACTGTACCAGAGCCAGGTAGTAGCCCAGGTCCAGTACTGCATCATGGAGAGGACTAGAGCAAGGCTTTAAAGATGCCTGGGATGGCTTTGGAGGGACACTCCATTGAATGAGACAGATTCACCCCACCCCTAGGAGCTCAGCTTCCTTCACAGGTTTCAGGGAGTTTTAGAGTGCTTACTGAGGACATGACAGGATATGGCTCAGTGGGATGACTCACTCCCTGTAAAGTTAATTCACACTTTGCTGCTATTTCCATTCACAGGTTCTTCTGTAAGCTTCAATGCTGGGAAGCTGCAAAGCTGGGAGCCAGCTCCAGGTAATCCCACAGGTTGCTTTACATCTGGCAAACAACAGACTGAAGAAGGACAGTAGTTTCAGAATTTGTCAACTCTCCCCCTAGTTCCCAAATCATAGTTTATTGTCATTACTTTCCTATTCCCTTCTAGTTTCTGAATCACTTTAGCTCATTACCTCTGCTGCATTCTGGGTTTTGTCCATTTTCTTCCCCTGCCTTCAGAGCAGCTCTAGGGCCCTAGATGTGGACAGGCATGAGCCTTGATCTACCTCTTAGGCTGACAATAAGGCTAAAAGAATGGGTTCTGTGAGCTTTCTTGCAATAGAGCCTTTGTGTCCTATGTGGCATGGACAAAATTCTTCAGCACTTGAGCAGCTTTTAGCTACCAAGGCAAGATAAATAAAGCTGGTCACTAAGTTACTCATCAGCCTAATGACAGAGCAGCATACTGTTATTAAGGCTCCAAATGCAAGTTCTACCATGGGCTTATCTCAGTGAGTGCTGGAAGAGCCTTCTAACTGGTCCCTGGATGGTGACTTCTGGGGAGAGGCACTGAAAGCCTTGCATATTTGCTACTCCATCCCTCTCAGCAGCCTCCACCCTGAGCAGCTGCTGAGGGAGCAGAAAATCAGCTGAGGCAACAAAATGATCTTGGGAGGTTTCAGCTATGAGGGGATTTTTGTCATTGCTGGTAGGGGTTAGGACACAGAGGGATGAGTGGGGCAATTTCCCATCTTGTGCTATTGTCAGTAAAATGGAGTAACTCTTCCTCCCTTTTAAAGCCTAGCTTATTTTGCACTGACAAAATTACAAACACAAATTGTGGACATTAAAAAAAAAAATTTATTTGAACAAATGTTAGACACAGTCACAGAGGAAGGAAGCAGCTCTCAGTACAGTTTCTTTCCCAGAATGAAATAATCCCTGTTTCATCCCAAGCTACTGCAGCTACTGCTACCCTCCCTTGCTGTTCTCAGCAGGGGAAGCTGGTGTGTCTTTGCTCCCTAGGGCTATGGCATGCTCCTTAGCAGGTCACACCACAGCCCTTGGTCTCACAGGCTAAAGAAATGCATCCAGACCCAACAAACTGAACGAGTGATATAGCAAAGGTGCCTGAACAAGTAGGAAACACAGGCAAGGATGTGCTGCTGAGTGAGAGCTTTGTTCACAAGTGGTGTCCTGCCTAGAAGCAAGCAGGACAGGTCTCTTCTAGCTACTGCCTCTGTAGTCTCCATCTCTTAGGACTCCTTAGTGGACCTGAATGACATTTCAGTTCAAGGAGCCCTTTCAATGTTCAACTCATTTTGACATGCCATCCTTTTCAGATCTCTAAGCCTTACCCTACAAGCAGCTCCAAGGCTGTGGCCACATCCCTCTGCAAGAAGACCTGCCTATCCTCTTCCATACCATGATACCACCCTGGGAGACAGCAGGCTTGTCTCATGTCCTGGGCACTCCAGGAGCTGTACCACAAAGAGAGATGCATGTGAGAGATGTTTGCAGGCATTTCTTTGGAGCCATGGTGCATTACTTGCATTTGTTTTTTTAGAGGCCCACTAGCTCAGGTATGCTTGCTTTTGGTGTAGGACAAACAATCCACAGCTGTATCCCCTTCTGCCACATTGCTCCAGAGTGTCCCCAAAGTAATGCTCCATAGCCAGATACAGAGAACCCCCTGAGTATTCAAAGCATTGCTTGACAGTTCTGTCATGCTCCCTGCTACATAAACCAGAATGAAATGTCTCTGTGAAAGAAGTTTCAGAAATTGATGCAAGTTCTGTCATAAAATGTTGAACAGACTCACTGGGAAATTAATTCCCTGAGAAACAAGTGAGAGGAGAACAGAGCAAATACAGTGAATGTTTTTGTCTGGCAGGAACTCCATGGATTTCCTCTGCCTTTGATTTCAGCAGATCGAGCAGTGACTTTTAAGAAAAAGAAGTACAACAGAAAGAAGCCCTGCTCTGCAGCCTCAGGGAGAACAGCAAACGGTAAATTCTGTCCTCCTGAGTAGATCTGAAACTGAGGATTTTACTGCCCAAGGGGAAAACACTCACATTCTCACTACAGCCCTCTCCTTTTGATTCAGAACTTAATGCATAGGCAATACTACTGTGAAACTGAGATCACTAGCAAATCTTCCACAGCCATAGAAGATTCCCTGAATACTAGCATCTCAACTAAGTAGAATCACAACTTCTGTTCAACAATGTTCACTCTTCTTTCCTTGTCTATCTCCCTTTCATCCTTCCATCTCTCTTTGTCCTTTTTATTCCCTTCCTTTTCTTCCCTCTCTCTTCTTTCATTACGTGCATGGCTCTCCATCTACATTTTATCCCTCAGTAGCCTTACAAACCCTTCACTGACACATTTTTTTTTCTCTGTTACACAGACAGAACCACTCATCACTGTTCCTCAGCTGTTCTTTCTCTCAAAACACCGCACACAAAAGGCCTTGAAAAATAGGTCACCAAGTCCATGACTACCTCTTAAGACAGGACTATAGCACTGGCATCCACTGGACCACAGAGTCCTCTCAGAGAACATTTTGCTTAAAAAATTGCTGTAGCTTCCAGTACATTTTCTCTTCAGCCTGCTGATGGTCTTTATTTAGGAAAAATCTTCTCCAGGGCACCCACAGAAGTGTGTTAGCTTCAGACAGAGAACTGGTCATTTTGAACAATGTAAGGAACCTGCCTGTTTTGGGGTATGGAGTCTTGGTGTATTAAGGGTTCCCATTAGCCTAGGACACTACAGACATGTCCAGCAGGTACTTCTGGCTGCCTGGACCATTACACATCCTGGCACAAGGGAAATCCAGTTCATGTCTCCTAGGCATCTGATACTGTAACCCAGCAAGAGCCAGGTTTCCAAGCCCAGCAGCTTATCATGCCCTGCTCACTGGGGCCATAGGAGCAGTCACTCCAAGAAGGTGCAGAGCCAATACTGGCATTGGGTGTTTCTTTTTCCCCCAAAGTAGCTTCAGACAAAGCAAAAGAACTTCTTCCAGCGGCACTTGGAGAGAGTTTTGATGCCTTTGGCAGTCATCTTCTTTTCCTGCCGTGCTTTGTGCTCTACACCACTGACAATGGCCATGTCAAAAACTTCTTTGAGGTTCTTCTGGGTCAGTGCTGAGCATTCCAGGTAGGCTTCAGCCCGGATTTTGTCAGCTAGACCTTCTGCCTGAGGCCGGGGCACAGGCTTCACGTGGTAGCGATCCAGGCTGATGAGGACATTGACATCATCGCGCAAGTCTGCCTGCGTCCCCACTAGCAGCACCGGAGCCCGCGGGTTGTGAGTTCGTATCTCAGGGATCCATTTCTCTGTGATGTTTTGGAAGGAGCTTGGATTTACCACACTGAAGCAGACAAGGAAGACGTCGGTGTCCGGGTAACAAAGTGAGCGCAAACAGTCAAAGTCCTCCTGTAGAAAATGGAGGGGGAAGAAAAAAAAAAGGCTTCACTGGACTGATCTACTGATCTCCTAAGAGCATTGTGCTGCAATGGCTTTTTCACATGTTAATTAGGACAGTGACACCCTCAGAGGCAGGGCATCTGTGCTGACTTTGTGGCAATGCCACAGTTCAAGCCTAAGTTTCAGAGCTGAGGCAGTGTGTCATTCACTCATCTGTGACTGCCGTACCAGTGAAGGGATGGTGCTGGAATAGTGCATTTCCTTCCTTCCTTCCCAGTTACACACTGCCTTCCTCAAAAGCCTGCAAACATTCCTTGTGCTACAGGACTGCAGCTGCTTTGATAGAGCTTACCTGTCCAGCAGTGTCCCACAGCTGGATCCGGACTGGGGCTCCATCCACCAGGACCTGCACTGGAAAAGAAAGAGACCAAGGATGAGTTTTAAGGGAGTTGCTCAGCATACATACACACACACACTCATACAGCCTCTTCCCCAGAGTACTCTCCTTTGTATCTCACTGAGCAGACTCAAGTCCTCCTTGCTGACTATCCTCTCAAACCTTGCTAAATCAATTGAAGCTTGCACTGAGAGCATTAAGAGGCCTGCAACAGACTTTCTGATTTGGTTAGCCCTCAAGTGTGTTAGGATCTTCTAGAGTATTTTGGAAGAATAGTTCCATATTACTGGATAAGCACTTACTTAGGGAATAAGAGTCCTTAGCCAAACAGTTCCTTGAGAACATCTCATTGTTCTTCTACAACCCAAGAAAGCAGATAAGGAGAAATACAAACTGAGAACTTTAGCAATTTGCTCCTATCTTCTTGGCCAAGGGTGGCTGTTCAAATCAGTTTCCACTAAGCAAGCTGAGATTTTTCCCATCTAGGCCAGAAATTTGGCCTTTAAAAAAAAGGAAAGTATTTCTGTGAGTGTCCTAGCTAAAGAAAAGCAAAGACCTAAACCCAGCTTTGAAATGAAGAAGCTATGAAAGAAAAGAGTGGTGAGTGAAATCTCCTTCAGAGACTATCCAGATACTGAAAAACTGCTTAGTTAGAGATGTAAGGACTGCTCCCATTTCACTCCCTAATCACACTAAGCCTTTATGTGGTATCAGCTGACTCAGACTGAGGACTGGCAGGACCTCTGATGGAAATCTGGAATGAAACTGTTAGATATTTATGTGCACAGACACCACAGAGACTGGCTAGGAACTGAGGAAGAGGAGGCTGGAAATCACTTGAAAGTCCTGACAATGTGGACAGGGCTGTGGTGCAGACATGCTGGCTAAGGTGACAATGGCTGGCACTTGACATGAGCTAGCTAAATGCCCTAGCATATAGCCCAAAAGAGAAGCAGGAACAATCTTTTGTGATTGTTGAAGTAATTAGCCAGGTGAGAAAAGTGATAGAAACAACTGACTTGGAGAGTTTAACACGCTCATCCTCCTTGAAAACAGTATAGGGAGACACAGATATAAGGTGAATTGAGGTTTGTTGGAAGACTTGAGATTGAAGGAAAAACAAAGGGGTATGGATGCACCCACTACAGCACCATTCCTCTCAGCATAGCTGAAAGTCATTACTTCCTTGTGACTGGGAAAGGTTGGGTTGTTACCATATCTCTGCCCCAAAGGAGGAAGAGAAACCTGTTCCTGATCAAAGAACCTGCTAGATCCTGACTTGATCTTCAAGGCACTGGGCATTTGCCTTTCTGGTATCTGGTTTCTAGTCTCCCAAGTGCCTTGAGAGAAGGAATTAGCATCTCTGAAATTTTACAGTCTTCAGAAGAAAGACACCACATATATTACCTGCTGCTCTAGTGCCTGCACAAGGTTTTTGTTATCTGCTGCTAGCCTAAGCTAGGCTAGCAGCTCTGCACCAGCCCTCCAAATACCACCCTCACAAGGTCCACACCCTCACAGGAGGCTGGATTTCGGTGCAATAGCAAAGGGGCTGGCAGAACAGGACAGCCTGGTGGAGAAAGGTCACTGGGTACACGTTTCACTACGTGGCAGTGACACCCAGCAAGAGGTAGCACCCTGTGGTTGGGTCACAGTCCCAGAGCTGTTCCTCTTCTGATAATGCAATACTTTCTTCTATTTTGTTATTGGCATTACAGTCCACTGACCAGAATTAGGGTGCAAACCGTGCCACTCAGTTCTGCTAGCAATTCCAACTGCAAGTGTTCCCCAAGAATGGAGAGAAGAGGCCTGAAATTTCTGAAATGGATCTCAAAGTGTGCTTTGTGAATCCAGGGAGGGACTTTCTTCAAGTTTATCCAGGTTAAGATTAGGGATGGTAAGGGAAAGTTCTCTCTTCTCCCATTTCCTCCCAAGAAGCAGAAAGTGAACTTCAGAAGACCCTTTTGTAATGATTCTGATTTCTATCATTTGCAAATGTTATGCACTTCTTGAAGTCAGGCTCAGTACTTAGACATTTGGAGCGGGGCTAAACCCAAGTGTAGCTATCTTCAAATTACATGCTGCTGCTAATCAAGGAGTCTCTGAATTCATCTTGCCTCCACCCTTCTGGATTGTTTTACTCTGGATTTGCCTTTTCCAAAAATGTGGAGGCTAATAACTATGGTAATTTCAAGCCCCTCTTAGCCCAAACTCTGCACAGCAGTGTAAATGGAGCAGAGAGAGCAGTAATTGGCTCCTTACTTCTGTTCCTGATGGGCTGCTGGACCCTGAACACTGGACCTGTGTTGCCAGTTCATTTCCTTCAAGTGACTGTGGAAGACCTTGGAGAGGCTTAAGGCAGATCAACAACTCCCACTGTAAGAATGTGCAACTGGGGGGATATTCAGACAAAGAAAACACTCCCTCTAAGAACCCCGGAGACTATGACACATTAGAAGTTTCGTTCCTGGTCTGACTTGAGCCCATCTCTAATCTACTAATGTACACTGTCATGTACTGTTGTGTTCCTTCTTATCAGATGAAGACCGGAGATCTTTCAAAGGGCTTTGTACTTTCCTGGGGTTTATAGCAGAAACTGTAGTCCAAAGAAGATGAGTGGACAACAAGAACAAAGATGGCATTTACAAAAGGGGAAACTAACCAGCGCTCCTCAGCTGACAGCTCGGTTCAATGCCAACTTCAGTGGACAGTTGAAGCTGGAAAGCCTACAGTGCAATGCTGTGGTATTTCTAAAGCTAAAAACCAGCAGCAATAACAAAAAATTAAATCCTCTTCTATTTCATCATAAAACCATCACAAAACCAGGAAAGTGTCCAGTTCCACACAACTTGCAAGCCAACTTGACACTTAACGCTGTTGACACTCAAGAGCTGCAAAACGCAGGGCTTTCACCTGCTAAACCTCACTAAACGCCCGAGGATTCGGTCCAAGCTGCATGAAATGCCCCTTGGGATCCATGCCCCCAGGCACTGCTCACCCCACAGCCGCAAAAGCCCCCCCGGAGTGGCAGCCTGTCTCACACACCGGGAAGGCTGCTGGCCAGCTCGCCCGGGAACACCGCTCCCCAGGAGCACTGCTCCTCGGTATCACCACGTCCCGAAGAGGTGCACAACCCGCCTCCCTCATCACCCTGCCGGCCAGGGCACCGCAGGGTACCTACCGGAGAAGGTGTCGAGGGCGGTGGGCTGGTACTCGTCGGGGTAGCCGTTGGTGGTGTAGCTGACCACCAGGCTGGTCTTGCCCACGGCGCCATCGCCCACCAGCACGCACTTGATGCCCAGCTCGGGGCCGCTGCCTCGGGGTGGGCTGTGTCTCCGCAGGGCAGGCGAGTAGTCCAGGAGCTCCTGCGGAGGCATGGCGCGGGAAACGGGGGCTCGTCGGGGCTCAGCGCGGGGCCGCTACCATGCTCGGCCGGCCGGGCTACTGTCGGAGCTGTGAGCTGCCGTGCAGGGCCACCCTCTCCAGCCCGCCTGACACCGCTTCTCATCGCTACACCTGCCGCCCTGCACCCAAAACCGGACTGCATTTCCCTAGTCCCGCCCCGGCCCGCCCTGGCCCGCCCTGCCCGGTCACCTCCTCCCGCAGGTGGTGTACCTCGAGCAGCGCTTGCTGTCGGGGTTTCAGCAGAGCCCTGTGCCTCGGCACACTCCATTCTGGCCATGCCGAGCCAAAAGCCGCCGTCCTCGCACTCCGTTTTCTTTCCAAGAGAAGTCGCGCTGATGCCTTCATTTTACCGTTGCTCAGCAGCCCCACCCGGGAGCATCTGTGACTGGCATGACAGGAATAAAATCACCAGTGCTAGTCAATGTTGTGAGGGACAATAGAAAACAAACGACAGAAATACAACGCATTTGTTAACTATGTGATTGGCATCACTGAGCTCCTCTGGCCCAGTCAAGCTGCTGCTGCATGCTAGTGAAAGCCACCAAGTATATTTTCCCACGTGCATGGACATGCACAGGGGTTCCCAGGCCACTGCCTTTTGTCATATTCACCTCTGGCAGCTCACATACTGCACTGTGCCCTTGGCAGCCAAGAAGATTGCTCCATCCCTGCCCTGGGGAGCTCACTGTCTAAAGATGTACAACTACACAAACAGAAGCATGGGAGCACACCACTTAAAAGAAGAGATGTGGCTATGCTATCACAGCAACCCCTGCACACCAGAATAAGACCACCAAGCAATTGAAAACACTGGAGGGACAGTATTAATACATCCAATATCTAGGATGGCAACACCAGCTGTGAAAGTGGATCTGTTTCCTAATCGAGGAGCTTAGCTCAGGCTGCTGATGAATGCCACCACCTTCCTCATGTTCTCAGTAAGGGAGACTTGTTTACACTAGTCAGGTTTATGCTACAAGATGTTGATTAGCAGCTCCTGAGCTTGTGTCTCACTGAGGTTTGCATACATACTGAGAATCATAGAATCATAGAACCATAGAACGGCCCAGATTGGAAGGGACCTCAAAAATCATCTAGTTCCAACCCTCCTGCCATGGGCAGGGACACCACACACTAACCAGGTTGCCCAGGGCCACATCCAACCTGGCCTTGAACACTGCCAGGGATGAAGGGAGGTGCCAGGGAGAAGCCACCCAAGGGTTTCACCTATATTAATGTTAAACTTAAGAAGACATATTTAAGTCAGGCACAGCCTAAAATGCCTTTCCTCATGGATGACAGAAGGTCACAAGCACTGTAGCCCCTCAGGTTCAAGAGTCTTGGCTGGACAAACTGTGTCAGCTCTTTGGAGATAGCCCACAAGCTTCCTGGCAAAAGCAAGAAGGCTTTCTCTCTTCAGTTTTCTCTACCAGTTTGGTTTAACCAACCTCTTTTGTGTTTTTACTAGCATGATATTACATTTCTATAGCTACAAAAAATGGGGATGGCATTAGAAACTAGGCTGCTGCTCAAAGGTGTGCCAGATAGTCTTGCTACAGTGACTGGCTGCTAACTGCAGTGAGTGGCTTGTGTTAGGCTGGCTTTTTTCAGTGCCACACTCCTCCATGCCAGTTCAGAGGCAGGTGACAGCTGAACTGCTCCCAAAGAGGCAGAAAGCTCTGGAACAGGTGACACTCTGGAACATGTGAGATGTGGCTGTGTCCCCAACAGGACTGGCAAGGACAATCTCTGCCACAGCCAGGGTGAGCAGCACAGCAAATGAAGATCTTGCAGAGGTTTTTCAGTGCATTTCAGTCACAGGCTGACATTCTGTCAACTATGACATTTCCATTTAATTGGAAGAAATGAATGTAAATAAGGGATTATTCACTAAATTATTCACTGTTAGCAAGTGTCAGCAGTAGCAGGGGGGAAGAGGTGAAGAGAAGCTGGCAGCTCTTGTTTCCTATATGCTGTTTACTTTGGAATGGATGTCCCTTAAGATAGATTCTTGCTCCACTCCAAGGACTGAATCACTTTATTTCTCATTCCTTTCTTAAAATCTCTTCCTTCTGTGACTATGTTCTTTTTTCTCTGCAGTTTCTGTTGGTTGAAACACACTTAACTTGTGGATGAGCTTAAGTGATTTTTAATCTATATTTAAACAAAGCCATTAAGCAAACAAACAGGGTAGCTCCCACGAATGTGTTCCCCAGGTCTTGCCTTGCTCCTGGCAGCTAGCAGAAGACACAGATGTAGTTTCATAATGCAGTGAGGAGCCAGACATTTTGGGTTTGCCAGATTTTTGTACAGTTTTGTTTTTTGCAGTCCAAGTATGTTCCATTGCTAGAGCTGCTGAAGTGCCAGGCACGGTGCCAGGCTCTGTACATGCAGCTAGCAGGTATGGCAGGTACTACTGCACACTGCCTCCCTCATGTGCTCCTCTGCCAAGAACAGCTCTCTGCCTCAGTGGCAAATACACAGTCTGCAGGCTCATGTTTGCCCCCTCTCCCAGGAATTAGAATTAGCACCAATTATGATGGTATTCCTCATGATGTGAATTCCCATCCATTGGGAATTAAGTACAGAAGATCCAACTCTTTTCAGGTAGACCAAATACAGATTTCAGGTGCTGTTAGCCTTCGGCAGTTACTCTGCTGGGCTGCACTATCATCTGCAGCTTCTTTAATGAAACACAAATGTGCTCTGTTAGAGTACACAGTGATTTTACAGTGGAAACAAATTTATATAGGTAGGCACTGTGTGATTGCCACCACTGAAAAACCTTTATACATCTGTACAAAGTCCTATTATTAAAAAAGAAGTTATTTAAAGGAAGGCACTTACTTTTCTGCATGTTTCTGTTAGTTATAGCCTCCTTTCTCACTGGAGAAAGCTATGACTAAGTTAAAAGCAGTAACTAAGCTAATTTGCATGAGGAGGAAACTGCAGCTTGTCCCTTTTGTTGGGGAAAAAGCTATGGATCAGCCCAAACTATTCCATATAACTTGCCCTTTGAAGTGCAGTGTTACAGTGTTGGGAACTGGTGATGCTGGGATGTTTTGTAGCTAGTGGTCCTGGCTTTCACTGCCTCCTGAGCAATACTGTACCTCCAACAGCATCACGTTCTGCCTCGCTGGCTGACTTCATTTGCAACTTCATAATTATATGTGGCCACAGACCAATTTGTCTGAATGTCACAGGGTGGGGGCTGCTACTACAGCTTTTTGCAAAGCTTTCTGAACTATTCACATTGCTTCAAAAAACATTGTCTGTTGTGGGAGTTGGCATGTTTAAAAATAGCAGGGCTCCCTCCTTATCAGGGGAGAGAAAAAAATTATCAGGCACTCTTAACCCTGTAGTGAGCAAACCAGACCTTGGGCTTTCCCTGAGTTTGTACAAGTGGGCTGAGTGTGTCAATACACTCCCTTTGCAAACCATGCCCCTGGATCACATTCCTGAATCCTTTCACAGTGTTACACGTAAGGAAACACAGAAAAATGAGAAATGGGGATGATGAGAACAGGAGACAATGCCATCCCAAACTAGGGCAGGTGGGTGGGGATCTAGATTGAGAGGGGCTAGACTAGAGTGCAGGTGCCAAAGAAAAGCAGATCTTGTGATGCCAAGGGAGCCAGCTGAAGAAGTGGAGATGCTCAGCCAGTGCCTTCATAATCACAAGCAATGAGACAACCAGTGCTGAGTCACTCAGGGTTTTGTCATGCACCTGAGTGTGCATCCTCCCTGGGAAAAATCAAGTGTAATTACCACTTACTTAAAAGGAGTGACAGACAAAAGAGTGAAGACAAGAGCCTGATTTTCCCTTGCAGTGTGCTTTGTCTAGTCACATCTATTTCACATCACCTGTAGGAAGTAATGTGAAATGCTTCTCCATATCATTTTCTATCAGCCTTGCAGAGGCAGAAATATCCACAACGCACAAGTCAGTGGAAAATTAGGCTTCAGCTATTAATGGAAAAATTACTACAGCTGAAATCAAAGGAAGAAAGATCCTAGTATTTGCTCTTGATTGATAGGAGTTGCCTGGTTTCTGAGTCCACAGCAATAAAAATGCTTTATGACTCTATAGCAGCTAATAGGTATTTCTAGTGTGCAGTGGAGATGTGTGATTTTGAAATGCCTTTTAGTAAAATAAAAAAAGAAAGGATAGATACAACATAAGCATAAAGCTCCCACTATCCTGGCCTCTGAACAACTTTATTGCTCCTTGGAAATAAAAGGAATGCCATAGGGGATGCGCAGATATGTTCTGGTTCATCTGTTCCCTCTGGTTAAATGTCAAGGTGAAGAGTTACAACAACAATATTATATGATATTTTAAGATTGCAGAATAAAAAGTTTAAATGAAATGACAATGCCACTAGCTTCAAAAATACTTTCTTAAATGTTCTAAGAAAACATAAGCACCTATATTTTACTCAATCCCTTTCTCAAAGAAAAATTTGTCTCCTATCAGACCTGCACAGGAATGAGTCCTATTCTCAGATGTTCTATAAATAATTTAGAAGCATGTTGCCATCTGCTGGAGAAAGTGCAGCTTTTACTAAATCAACTGATAAATGTGGAAAAGTGGGCAAGGTTTAAGGCATTAAAAGATCTTTCGTTACATCTGAAACAAGAAACTTCAGACTAAGGATACATCGGGAAACAATGCTTTGAGCTTGATTTAATTAATGCAAATCACTATGCAAAAATAGGAGTTAACATTTAACTGGAAGGGTTGAAGGAATTAGCAAGAGGAAGGTGGTGATAAGGTTGATATTCCCTGTGTGAAACAGGGAAAGGCTGGCAGTTAACACTCAATAGTGAGGGGCTGGGTTGAAGAGGGATCACCAGGAAAGCCATCAAATGCTGCAAAACCACTGCCTCTGCCAAGCTGCCAGTTTCAGTTCTCAGGCTTATCATTTATGGATCTTCCTTGAGGATAAGAAGCGAGGGATTAGCCACAGGGTGCTTGTGATGGGGGAAGAGGTGTTCTCACTGTAAAAGCATGTTTGTGTCCTTTCTTCCTGGTGCTTGTGTGCTCATCATCATGGCCAGGCTTCACAAACACAGCTCCAGGGAGGGCTCTATCCACACTCTTCCCAAGTGCTTTTTCCAAGCGCTGCTGGCTGCAAAGGCCAATTTGGGACAGACAAGAGCGGTTGCAAAAGGCACAGCACAAGGACTCCCCAGGAGGTAGAAGCTGCAAGACACGATTCTTTCTACGCTGTCTTTTCTCCTCCAGAGTGATCCTGNCTAGCTCTCCATCAATCTTACCATCCGAGGAGATGAGGCTGCCTAGGTAGTTAAACTGTTGGACTGAATGTACCATCGCCATTTAGCCATTTGCAGGGTATTACCAGGGACATGAAGGTGCTGCAGGGGTAACTAACAGCGCCAAACAACACCGCAAACCCTTCCCAGCCACTATTGTGAAGCAGGAGCAGCACTTCCTCCCAGGCGGGCCCAGGAAGCGCCGCGGGAAGGGCGGGGTCGAGGCGCAGGCGCGGTGCGCCTCCTGGCGGCCACGTGACGCGGGTCAGCTGAGCGCTGGCGGAAGCGGCCGGCGCGGCTTTGGGGTGCCGCTGGTGGTAAGCGGCCATGGCCTCCATTCTGGATGAGTACGAAGATTCTCTGTACCGCTCTGCCTCCGTGCAGCAGAGCCGTGCCAGCGTGGGCATCCCGCACTCCGGTAGGTGCGCGGCGGTGCCCACACACCCCTCTGCTCCGGCTGGCCCCCGGGGGGCAGGGCGGCCCTGTGGCTACAGGCAGGCCCTGTGCTCACCTCATTGGAGGACTGGGCCCTGTGTCGGCCCAGTGTCCGCCCGGCCGGAGGCCTGGTCGGCTTCGGGGGGACCTACTGGTGACTTTTCAGTGCCTGAAGGGAACTTACAAGAAGGCTGGAGACGACCTATTTACAAAGGCCTGTAGTGAAAGGACAAGGGGCAGTGGTTTTAAATTGGAGAGGAGTCGATTTAAACTGGATATTAGAAAGAAGTTCCTCCCCACAAGGGTGGTGGAACACTGGCCCAGGTTGCTCAGGGAGGTGGTTGAGTTGCCATCCCTGGAGGCATTCCAGGTGAGGCTTGCCAGGGCTCTAGGCAAGCTGATCTAGTTGGGGATGTCTAGTTGGGGCTTGGACTAGATGAGCTCCAGAGGTCCCTTCCAACCCAAATGATTCTATGATTCTGTTAGCCCCTCGGTGGTTTCTCCAGCGCACGGAGGGTCCCATTGCGGGATTTCCGGCTAAGAGGAGGAGGGCGATGTGACAGCTCGTTAGTAGGGGCGAGGTAGGGAGGCGGGCACGTCAGGCTGTGGAGAACGCTTGCAGAAGAGGTGTATTGCTGTGCATGTGGCATAACGTTCAGCTACGGTTTGTTTTTCTGTCATTTGCTATGTGAAATGTTTTGAGGCAGGGAACATTCGATTCCTGATGGAGTTCAGAGGTGATGCAGATCATCGTAGTAAAACTGAGGTGCTGGTTATCTGTGGGAGGGCTTTGTAAAGCCATAGCGCCTGTGCTATGAAGTGGTGTGTGATGGAAACGTGTCCATGAAGTAACATGTCTTCATAGTCACAAATGAGAGCCACTCATAGCACTGTAGCTTAGTCCTGTTCAGTTCAGAGCTGTGTCAGTTGCCTGAGATCATCACCAGCTTGCTTCCTTTTTCCTTTTTCCCCTCCTCTCTGAGGAACTCAGCTGGTACAATATTCTGTTAGTGTGCACAGCTGGACCTGCATGGGCTTAGTTTCCTAACCCAAAAGACTTAATTTTTAAGAGTTGTTTTCTTAGGCTGACAACATAATGGCAAGATTACTGCTGGAGAAGGTTACCAAGAAAGCACTCTGTATCACTATTAAACTTCTCTGTGAAGCTTTGCTATGCTGTACAATTCTGGGAGGTGTACAATCAATAGAAAGCAATGATGTGATGACTAGTAAGTTGTTTTGTTCATGTGGAAGAAAGCAAACAAATAGCAGGTATATTCCATGATAAATTCAAGGTTTATTAACTGTTCCCTATTAGATGCCACCTCACAACATCTCATTGAGTGTGGCAGGGAAATGAAGGTTATGAGAGGATTCTGTTTCACATGGGTTGGTCAAGGTAGTACCAGCTGCTGTGCAAAGCTGGCATTTTAGAAATACAAGTTTGGAAATTCATGGACACATTCTTTGACATTTTTGCCTTATATAACAGTGTTGCCTACTGTTAACCTTTGGGGAAACCAGGTAGTGAGGTTTATTTATATGGTAAGAATTGATTAATTCTGTCATACCATGTATATTATCAATAAACAGACAAGACTGGAGATTAGAAGGAAGTTCTTTCCCCAGAGAGTGGTTAGGCACTGGCACAGGTTGCCCAGAGAGGTTGTGGCTGCTCCATCCCTGGCAGTGTTCAAGGCCAGGCTGGATGCGGCCCTGGGTGACCTGGGCTAGTGATTGGCATCCCTGCTCAATGTGGGGAGGTTGGAACTAGATGATCTTTAGGGTTCCTTCCAACCTGCCCATTCTAGGATTCTAGGATTACTCTGAGTCAGGGTACTGAAGGAGATAAGTGTTTGTTTTAACATGCATAGTGATTTTGTTGTGTAAGGTCAGCTAAGGAATAAGTGTCCTGAATGAACAAGCATTGTTACCAAAAATAAATTTTCAAGGACTCAGCTTTTCTTCTTGTCTGTTGCAGCACTGTCATGGCTGTGTTACAGTTGAGAAATCTGCCTGTTTGCTGACAATTGATGTTGCCAATGGGTGTTTGGAAACTTTTTTAATTGCAAAGGCACAGTCTAATCAGGATTTTAATTACTCTTAAATCAGGCCACAATGCTAATTTTGAACAAAACACAGGGTGGTCAAAGTTGTAGCCAATCTGAAAGTTAAGCAAATTGATTTTGCAAAAAAAGATGCAATTAAATAGTTAACTTCTTGAAAGCAGTCCCTAAAGTTAGGTTAGGAAATTTTGGAAGATGTTAAAATTTACTCCACTGTTTCAGTTAGTTGTTCCCTATGCTTGTTAAACTGCAAGTACTGTTTCTTAAATGTTGTAGATAACCAAGCAGTGACTCTGTTGTCAGCCTAAAGCAGTGCTACATTGTAAACTTCAAGCAGTGCAGTTCCAGCATGAAAAGACCTATTTTGACTCACTGGACTTGACTGATGTTGGTGAGGTTAGATCTTTGGACAGATTAAAAACTCTAAGGAAAAATGCAGATTTACCTAGAAATTAGGATGGGAAGTGCTGCAGCTGAATCTCATCTGAACAGAAGAGAGACATTGGGGTCAGGATGGAGTGGACATTTTGAAAGAAATGTGTGTTACAAAATAGACATCTCCTTTGTATAGAAAAATGGAAGTTAAAGAAGTTCATCCTTCTCCTGTTAAAGATGCTAGTAAAAATCCTCATGTTAGTAATGATTATCCTATAGTTGTTATGATTGTAATGGGAATAGTCCTGAAGAGTCCAGAATGCTGGAATCCAATCCACTGGGTTGAACTATGAATGAATGAAAAAAAACAACAACACAAACAACCCAAACTTACAAAACCTCCCACCTCAACTCTAACCCCCTCCCTGTGTAGAAGTATTAGTTGTTCCCTTTCCTTCCTGTGTTTGGGTTTCCTTGCTGTGTCAGTCAGCCTTGCTCAGCCTAGTGGCAATCTGAAAAAAAAAGTCATTACCTGTATGAATGTTACTTGGTGATCCATTGGTATGTGGGTTTTTCCCAACAGAGTAATTCTTCCTTTTTATATAAATAAATACATATTTATATTTATTGGTTAGCTGTGGCATGTGAATCTGCAGCTTGGGAGCTTTGTCTGCATGTTTTGAACCACAGATGATAACCAACAAATGTAATCTGTGGCATTGCAGCTCCCTAATCTGAAATGAAGAACACCTGTTTTGCTTAACTGGAAATAAAGGAACACACATTTGCATAAGTGAGTAATGTTTAAGATGTGGATTAGTGTTTAAGAAAACATATGTACTGAGCAAAAAGCTGCCTACTCAGATTGTGGTGGCTTTGTCTGTTCCTGCATGTGCATCTTTACTCTAAAACAAGAATCCTTTAAAGATCCTGCGGCTGGTCTAGTGGTGAGACAGAGGCAAGGAGAAAGCATTGGGAGAATAGGCATTTAGAGCTTTTGTATCATAGAATCACAGAATGTCAGGGGTTGGAAGGGCCCTAGAAAGATCATCTAGTGCAACCCCCCTGCCAGAGCAGGATCACCTAGACCAGCTCACACAGCAATGTGTCCAGGCAGCTCTGCAATGGCTCCAGACAAGGAGACTCCACAGGCTCCTGGGCAGCCTGGGCCAGTGCTCTGGCACCTGCACTGCAAACAAGTTTCTCCTCAGGTTAATACTAAACCTCCTGTGGTCCAACTTGCTCCCATTGCCTCTTGTCCTACCATTGGATGCCATTGAGCAGAGCCTGGCTCTCTCCTCCTGACACTCACCCTTAACATATATCTAACCATTCCTGAGGTCTCCTCTCAGTCTCCTATTCTGTTTGTGGATGTATGTTTCGGGGTTTTGCTTATGAATACCATCACTTGGTTTTGGTTTTATATGGATGAATGCCTTCTTATTTGGCAGTTCACTGGCATATGTCTAATCATCTTCAATGAAAACTCAATCTGTCACGCTGCTTCTCTGTGCTGCCACATGGTGTTACAGGTTCAGCTGACTTAAAAGTTTCAGCTTGTTGACCACTTGCCTATGGCTGGGCTTTTGCCTTTGTTGTAGGCAAAGGAATGAGTTTGAACTGCATCTTGTGCTTTGCTCATCTGCACTGACGATCCTAGAATCCTAGAATGGTTTGGGTTGGAAGGGAGCTCTGGAGCTCATCTAGTCCAACCCCCCTGCAGTGGCCAGGGACATCCCCAACTAGAGCAGCTTGCCCAGAGCCCTGGCAAGCCTCACCTGCAATGCCTCCAGGGATGGGAACTCAACCACCTCCCTGGGCAACCTGGGCCAGTGTTCCACCACCCTCGTGGGGAGCAACTTCTTTCTAATGTCCAGTTTAAATCTACTCCTCTCCAATTTAAACCCATTGCCCCTTGTCCTTTCACTGCAGGCCTTTGCAAACAGGCCCTCTGCAGCCTGCTTGGAAGTTCCCTTTAGGTCCTGGAAGGTCACTAGTAGTTCCCCTGAAGCCTTCTCTTCTCCAGGCTGAACAATCCCAGCTCCCTCAGCCTGTCCTCAGAGCAGAGGTGTTCCAGCCCCTGAGCATTCTCGTGGCCTCCTCTGCACCTGCTCCATCAGCTCCATGTCCTTTCTGTGTTGAGATCATGAGAGGTTTTTAAAGAAATAAGATTCCTAAGTTTTATGTATGTATTTATTTCTTTTAACATATTTCTCCAGAGGTATGTGACTTCCCTCTAGTCAGACTTTATGTCCCCATTCTGCCCTTCCTACCTAGACGTCCTTCCTAAATAATCCCTCAGGATGCTTTCCTCTGGGAAAAGTCCCTATGCTTTCCAAGTTGGCTAGGACTAAACTGACTAGTGGGCTACTTAATTAGATGCATGAGCTAATTTGCTATTTTCAGTTCATTGATTTATCAGGTTTGCTTGGTTGGGTTTAAAATACAAGTCCCATAAGGTGGCTGCATCTTGTCAAACTTCCACCCTTAACTCCACCTAAACTGAATTGGGCATTTCTTAGACTTCAGGCATGGCTTTTGGAAGGATCTGAGGATTGTGTTAGTCTGGCTCCATTGTGGGATTTGCCATGAAACAGTAAACCAGTCTGCATGAGTTTAGGCTCAGAAAGCAATTTATGCCAACATTGGAGCATTGATTCAGCAGTCATCAGGTCTTGGTTATTGTTTTGTCTCTAATAAGTAGTTTGCATGGCTTCCAGCAACAACTGGAAAGTTGCAATTAGGGGAGTGTTATGGTTGGTAAAAGCATTGTGACCTCCAGCTGTGTTGCCTGCAGCAAATAATCCAAGAGACATCTCTCAGTGATGAAGTCTGCTGTGTGACTACATAAAAAACCCAACATGGCTTTAAAAATAGCTTTAGCTTGTGAATGATGGATGTTAAGTATGGTAGCTGATTCAATTCCAACATGGAATAAGAGAGAAATATATTTCAGTTAATGCCACAATGGTCTCTTGGGTAGCTTGTATGAGAGTGTCAAACTCGAGCCCTCTGTCTGACTTAAGTAATACCAGCCATTCTTGTCTTTCTTGAACAAATAAATTGTCAACCAAGGAAAACAAATGACATTGTGATTCTAGTCTCATTTTCAGCTATTTATGCAGTTTATGTGACAGTTTTGTGGCTTCCTATGGAATGCTGCATGCTTTCCAGTTAGTGCCTGTGACAAGTTTGCAGTTCTGTGACAAGATAGTAAAGCATATTACTACTTTTTTCTTGTCAATACATATCTGCACGATTGCTGCTCTCTTGTGTTCATCCTCCATGGAATACACTCTCTTTTCAGTAAAACCTGGAGCAGGTGATGATCCTTCTAGTCTTTTAGGTTAGATGGAGCCATGTAGATGTCTTCTAGTCTTTGATGTAGCGTGGAGTTGTTTGTGGGGTTTTGTCTTGTTTTGGTTTTAAGTGTTCTTGTTTTGGTTTTAAGTGTTCATGTTCTTTCCCCAGGCTATGTGAATGCAAGACTAGAGAAGGAAACACCAATATTTAACAAGCAAAGGATTGATTTTGCTCCTCCAGAGAAAATTAACAGCTTAGTGGTCTCCTCTAACCAGCTCTGTATGAGCCTTGGCAAAGACACCCTTCTCAGGTAATGCTGCCAGAGAGGTGAAGTTACTGCTTGTTTTCCCTTGTCTTTTTTTTTCCCCTTAAGCTCTTAGAGAACTAACAATTTCAAACTGGGTAAGAAGCCATGAACACCATATGTAAAACAGTAAGCAATTACACCTACCTGAACTTTGGTTGGAAGCATGCTTTCATGATTTCTCTTGGCAGGATTGATCTTGGGAAGCCAGATGAACCTAATCAGGTAGAGCTGGGACGCAAAGATGAAGCCAAAGTTTACAAGATGTTTCTGGACCACACAGGTGAGGCAATGGACTATGTATATTTACAGAGAGTGATTGGCAGCAGATGCAGTTGAATGTGCAGAACAAGCACTGGTGAACTCTTTGAAATGAGCATATGCAATTAGACTCTTTTGGGCAAGGCTGCTAAAACCAATTCTCTTTTATTAGAGGGAATCTTTGCAATCATCCTGTGCTGTATGTGTTTATATAAGAATTTGTAAAAAGGACTGTAAAACATCTGCAGCTCATTGTAACCTTGATGATTTAAAAAAAAAAAACCAAACCAAAGGTTTGGAAAGAGATGCCCTTGTCTGCCACCAACTGCCAGTGATAGTAGAGAACTCTGGGAACTGTTTGTCCTTAGAACACTTACTGAAATGGAAGAATACCTTCTTGCTGAAGCATCTGGAACTAGCAATTTAAATTTGCAACATATGGACTACTGTCCTGGGCAAGCATGGAAATCCCCCACATTCCTAAGAATGCCTGGGAAAGTCTTGGATTAAGTATGTTGATACTGGAGCTTATCAAACATGAGAACTAGAAGCCTCAGGAACTTGGCTTGCTTAGGCACAGTCTTAATTTGTTCTCTCCTTCTCCTTCCCACACCCCTCTCCTGTTGGCAGGCTCTCATCTCCTGATTGCTCTGAACACCAGTGAATGCCTTTACCTGAACAGAAGTGTTCAGAAAGTGCGAGCCCTCTCCCGCTGGAAAGGTCACTTGATTGAAAGTGTAGGCTGGAACAAATTCCTTGGCTCAGAGACCAACACTGGGCCTATCCTGGTGGGGACAGCTCAGGGGCAGATCTATGAGGCAGAAATCTCTGTCAGCGAGGGAGGCCTCTTCAGCACCAATCCTGACCAGTACTTCCGACAGGTCTACACTCTGGAGGAGGAATCGGGACCTGCCCCAGTCTGCTGCTTGGAGATTGAACGAGGGATAGAAGGGAAATTTTTTATTATAGCCACCACTCGAAAGAGACTCTTCCAGTTTGTTGGCAAAGTACCTGAAGGGACAGAGCAGCAAGGCTTCAGCTCCATATTTGCTATGCATGCCGACCATTTGCCCAGCTTCCGGGAGTTTCCAGCCAACCTTGGTTTCAGTGAGATAGCCTTTTACACCCCAAAACTGCGCTCCAGCCCACGCTCCTTTGCCTGGATGATGGGAAATGGTGTTTTATATGGAACAGTGGATTACAGCCGTCCTGATTCAATTCTGAGTGATGAACGAGTCTGGGTTTATCCTCCTGATATTGACATAACTGTGAACAAGCCAATATCCATTGTCCTTACCCAGTTCCACTTCCTGCTGCTGCTCCCTGACCAGGTGAAGGCTGTGTGCACTCTGAACGGGCAGGTTGTTTTTCAAGATCTGTTCCTGGAGAAGTTTGGCTTACTGACACGCATGATCAAAGATCCCACAGTGCAGCAGATATGGATCCACACTGAGAAAGTAGTGTTCCGCTACCACGTCCAGCGGGAATCTAGAGATGTCTGGAAGATGTATATGAACATGAACAAATTTGATTTAGCCAAAGAGTATTGTAAAGACCGTCCAGAGTGCCTAGATATTGTGCTGGCAAAAGAAGCAGAGCACTGCTTCCAAAACAAGAGGTATCTAGAAAGTGCCAAATGTTACGCGCTGACCCAGAACTACTTTGAGGAAATTGCCCTGAAGTTCATTGAAGCCAAGCAAGAAGAGGCCCTGATGGAGTTTCTGATTAAGAAACTAAGTAACCTCAAGCCTTCTGAGAAGACACAGACCACTCTGCTGACCACGTGGTTAACAGAGCTCTATCTGAACTGGCTAGGTGTATTGGAAGGAGATTCCTCACAGCGGAATCTCTATTTGGATACACGGGAGAAGTTTCGTGCTTTCCTGAGCAGTCCCAAAAATAAAGACTGTCTATTTAATAACCGGGCATCTATTTACGAGCTGTTGGCAAGCCATGGAGACACAGAGCACATGGTCTACTTTGCAGTCATCATGCAGGACTATGAGCGTGTAGTAGCTCACCACTGCCAGCATGATGAGTATGATGAAGCTCTAAATGTGCTGTCCAGGCACAGAGATGAGAAGCTGTTCTACAAGTTCTCTCCAGTCCTCATCCAGCATATTCCCAAGAAGGTAGTTGATGCTTGGATTTCTATGGGCTCTAGACTGGATGCCAGGAACCTCATTCCAGCCCTTGTTAACTATAGCCAGAGTGCTAGCACCCAGCAGATCAATGAAGCCATTAGATATATGGAGTTCTGTGTCTATCAGTTGGAGGAAACCCAGCAAGCCATTCACAACTACCTGCTGTCTCTTTACGCTCTGTGTCGGCCAGACTCACTGCTGTCATACCTGGAGCAAGCAGGAACCAACCCAAACCGCATCCACTATGACCTGAAGTATGCATTGCGCCTGTGTGCGGAGCACGGGCACCACCATGCATGTGTCCATATTTACAAAGTGATGGAATTGTATGAGGAGGCTGTGGATCTTGCCTTACAGGTACGTGTGTCTTGTGCATGCATGCGATGGTTATAGGAATGGAGCTAGTTCAGGTTGTCTTGAACAACTGAGCACTGAGAGGAACCAGACAAGACTCATCAGTACAGGAACTGTGCAGCTAAATCAATGAAGAAAGACCTGTCTCTGTTAATATACTTCTGGGCTTTCACAGTTGTTTTAACTACACAGCTGATTGTGAGGGTGGGGGAATGGACAGTACAAGGGGAGTATCCTCTGTCTTCAGCTCAGTTTCTGACATAAAATACCTTTAACGTATCTGCATTTATGTATAGCTCTTGTTCAGGATTCTAATTACTTCCTATTCCTAGCTGTGATAATGAACACAGAAGAATGCCTTTGTCAGCTTAGTCTAACCTTCAGGGAGACATTGGATTTTTTTTTTCTCTTGGCATTACTATGTCTTTGCTGAAATCTGTACAGCAAAGATACTGTAGCATGGATTTGCCCTTACTGTAGTTTTGGGCTTTCCTGTTCTCTGCAGGGTAGCAAGCAAATCTTCAGGGAGAAATGCTCATTTACAGCAGAAAAACTCACAGCCCTTTTATCAGCTGAGTAGCTAGGTACCCCTGCAAACCAATCTGGTACAAGAACTTCAGGGATAAAAGAAAATATAGGCTATAGCCATTTTTTTTTTCTTACACAGTTAATTTCTCTCCATTAGGTAGTAAGCAGAAAATGAGCTTTTGCTGTTTCTAGAGGAGGTTTGGAAAACCTCCACCTCCTGTACCACAGCACTGCTGCAGAGCTGGCCTCAAATTCTTGTTAAACACACAAAACAAGGCCAAAAGAATCTTTGAACAACTACTGTGGACAACATATACTAGTTTAGAGATAATTTAAGGACTTGGGAGCTGATGATGGTGGTGGTCTGGCTGGACCTTGATTGATCAGCAACATGTTGAAGGTTTGCGTGCTTCAAAATCAAATGCAAATGTTAATGCAAGTGAGCTTAAAAGCCTCTGAAGCTCCAATCTCCCAAGCACAGGGTGCAAGGCTTATTGCTGTTCTAGAAGCAGGCAACCATCCACATGACACACTCCAGCATTGACTTGATCCAGCAAATGGATGCAAGAGACTTAACAGCACAGTACAAACACTGGAAGCAGCTTCCAAGTTCCTGACTGGCCAGGCTGAGTTTGTGTGGTGTGTGCACTCTGCTTTTGGTAAGCACAGAAGCAGAACTGATACCTGAAAAACATTTGTACAGCAGTACAGGGAAGAAGTTGTCTCTATACTAGCATTTATTTGCTGAAGAGCTAGGAATGCTGAAGCAGGCTCCTTTATCAATTCAGAGCTTTACAGATACTAATATTTAACTCAACCAAGTCAGTCTTACAAGGGCTAGCAACAAAGGGATCACAGGTAGGCACTGTACAAAGGAACAGATGACAGCAGTCTCAGAGGAAGACACTACTCTGGCAAGTTGGATCCCTGCTCACTGCCCAGTGACAAAGAGCTCTATAGTTCAGCATTGACAAGAATCAACACTAGAGTGGTGAAATGGAAGTTCAGATCCCCAAAACCACACTAACAACAGAAAGAAAATGGCTCAAGAGCTGTTGAGGCTGTAGGCACAGGTCAGCTATGCAGAGCACAGTGGTACCACAAAGAAGGTTATCTGCTGGGCAGCAGGCAGAGAACATGCTGCCAGCAGTCAATAGCAACAGGAACATCTCCCAGCACAGAGGAGCAAGAGCGGAGCAGGATCCTCACACTGCTGGTGGAGAGGAGAGGTGTTTGATGTGTAAACAAGGAGCAGGGCAGTAGTGCAGCCCTAGGCAATGAGATGGCAATAGAAGATTTCTGTTCATGCCTCCTATAACGGACAGCAGGCTTTGCAGTTGAATGATGGTTAAACAAAGAAGGGAGCTTAACCGAGTTTCCTTGTCTGTCCAACTTCCAGGTGGATGTTGATCTTGCAAAGTCCTGTGCAGACCTCCCTGAAGATGATGAGGAACTCCGGAAGAAGCTCTGGTTAAAGATTGCTCGCCATGTTGTTCAGGAAGAGAAGGATGTCAAGAAGGCGATGGCTTGCTTATCAAGCTGTACACTCCTGAAGATTGAAGATGTCCTGCCATTCTTTCCAGACTTTGTCACTATTGACCATTTCAAGGAGGCAATCTGTAACTCCCTGGAGGACTACAACAAGCACATTGAGGAGCTGAAGAGGGAGATGGAGGAAGCCACACAGAGTGCCAAGAGGATCCGAGAGGACATCCAGGAAATGAGAAATAAGTATGGCTCTGTGGAGCCTCAGGAAAAATGTGCTGCTTGTGACTTTCCACTTCTAAACCGCCCTTTTTACCTTTTCCTATGTGGTCACATGTTTCACTATGACTGTCTCCTCCAAGCAGTTTTCCCAAACCTTCCTGCCTATAAGCAGGCAAAGCTTGAAGATCTGCAGAAGAAGCTGGCAGCCACCAGTCAGCCTTCCAAGAGCCACCATCGTGCCAAGGACACAGACAGCATTAGCTTGGGGAAGGGGCAGCAGAGCCGGGAACAGATCAAAGCTGACATTGATGATATTGTGGCAGCTGAATGTGTGTACTGTGGGGAGCTGATGATCCGCTCCATTGACAAACCTTTTATTGATCCCCACAAGTATGAAGAGGAGATGCAAAGCTGGCTCTAGTTTTCCCAGTCTGCAACTGTCAATGCACCGTAGTGGTTTTGTTCACAACTTGGGAAGCTTCTGTGATGGGAATAGAACCTCCAGAAACAGGCATACAGTGGCTTCTGTGGAACTCTTAAGGAAAGAGTAGTGGAGTCTTGTTACCAGGATTACAGTGAACTAGTCTTGAAAAATGGGGAGATACAGCTGTGGGTGTCTTAAGAACTTGAACAATAGTTAGAGCTAACCTACTGGAATACATTTAGCAGATGTTTGCTGCTTGCAGTTCTTCTGAGGTTCTTGGTGTGAAGCTGATGGAGTGCCTTGTTGTCCAGAAGGAATTGGGAACAGCCTATGATTTGTCTTCCCTGTTGTGTGGTATTTGTTTTGGTGAAGACAAGCTTAAAGGGAAAGGTAATGAGGAGCACTAAGCAGTGTAGTCTTCATTGGTCACTTTCAAAGCTAGACTTGGCCTTTTGTTTCCTTTTTGCTGAGAGTCTACAACCAATACACGGAAGGAACATGAAAGTACAAATGTTCTTGCATATGTATTTTATAAACATCATGTTACACAAATACATGTTTCTACACACTGTAGTGTAAGAATGTGTATAATTCTCAAGCAGGAGTGTCTCATAATCCACTTAAGGAATTTATCTGCAGTTGAAGGTGTATAATTCTTTTTCCCATAAGCTTTATGGACAAGCCCATACATTTGAATTTTCTCTACATCCTGTTTCTGGCAATACTTCCTAGCCTGTTCACCCCTTCCTCCCTTTCCATTCTTCTATGCCTGTCTTTGTATAAAAGTTCTTGATTTTGTATTCACTCCAAATCCAAATTGATACGTGCAGTAGTAAAGTTTCAGCTGACACTGTGCAGGAACACAATGTATTTGTATTGTCCTGCTGTGCTCTGCATTAGACATCTGCTCATAGGTTCCCTCAAGAGGAGATTACAGAAAAGTCTGTTGGTGTGAAATCTGCCTTGCTGTTTGAAGCCAGTTCCTTGTGACTAGGCAGTCTTGAGCCTTCCTGGCAGTATGTGGTACTTTTTGGAGGTGGCTGCAGGTCAGTGCTTCTGTCTGTTGCTCCAACTTGGAAAATTCTTCCCAGAAGGTAGCAATCAGTATATTGTGGGTGAGGGAACAAAAGAGTTTCTTTAGCAATCTAGCAAGAGTTCAGTTTTTGAAGAAGCTAAAATTTTAATGAAGTTCTGCTTCTTGAGGCTGAATCACAAAAGTAGTAATTGGCAGAAGAATGGAATGATCTAGATGAGAAATTATGATTCTTGTGATGAAGGCAATGGAAAATATTGTTTTATGAAAAACCTCTTCAGTTTTTTCCCCATGAATGTATGTGCTTGTCTTGAGTACCTCCCTCAATCTGCTAGTCACTTTACCCTCTTTGTAGGGTCGTAGAAATGGGTCTTCCCATCACTGAAAGGGAATATAAATTGGTTTCCTCAAGGAGCTGACCTAAGAATTTTGAGAAGTGTTCAGAGCTCTACAAGAACATTCATGCTTTTGTTAGGAGCTTCAGCCTGGAATAAATGATTTTATTTTTTTTTTGTGTCTAAAATGACATGAGTAATAAAAACCAGAGCTGCCAGTAGAAAGACCTGAGATTTTGAAATCCTCCTTTCATTCTTGGAGCCATGGGATAAGCAGTCTGATTTCCACCTGGTAGTGTTAGTTGCTGGTTTATCAGAAGCTACTCTTTCAGGGGTTCCATGAAGCAGTGGTTCAGAAGCCCAATGTGCTCTAGTTTCTTTGGCTCTGGGTAGCTGTTTGATTTGAATAAGTGTCTGTCACAGGAATGTGGTGAAAACTAAATGTGATGTCTTTTGAAGTTCAGCATTAAACCTGTTTTAACTGGCCACTTCTGGGTCATCATCTTTTCCTGTCAGCAGTACAGTATTTAAGTGCAATATTTCCATGTAAGTGCAATATTTATGTCACTGTAAAGCAACAGTAGCCCCAGATCCAAACCAGTTTCTGGTTAAGGGTGAGTGGCTTCTTTTCTGCTCTTTAGCAGAAACATGAGTAGCAGCTCATTCTGATGCAGGGAGTAATTTCAAGTTATTTATTTTCTTTGAGACCTTCTTCATATTTGTTGCATCTCTTTACTTTTGAGTTTTTACAGGATGCTTTTGTTCTCCTTACTTTTCTTATCAGTACCACAGAAGTCACATCACAAAATGTTTCTGTTGTGCTCTGAAGATAATATTACCTGCTTGTAGACCATTCCAGGGAGAGCTCCTTGTCCATAATATTGGCAGAAGCCTGTGTCTTTGGCTTCAGAGAGTGACCACAAGAGAGGAGATAGCCCAGGCCCTCAGCCATGAGGTTGTACTTTGCTAGAAGGTGTCTGTTCAGAGAGAGCAATCTGAACCTTACCTCCAGTATTTAAATGCTTATGAAGCAAAAGAAGCAGATGGGGTGCTAGGGGAAGCCTCCTCAAGAACCTACTGATTCCAGTCTTAGGTATTAATATGTCTCAATTAATAAAACTAGAGCTAGTTGGTAAGGGTTTGGTTTGGTTTGTTTTTTTGATGACTGGTATGCAACATTCTCTGAGGGCTGTAGTCTTGTGCACCAGATACACATACCTCAAATCCCATGCCTCCTCACTGAAAAATCTCTTTGGTAATTCACTGTCAAGGATGTGGAGAGTGTTAATGCCTGCAAAGACTCCAGCAGTGATTAAATCACTAGTGCCAGTAGTAAGAAAGATACCTTCTGAAGTTTCTTTACATTGTCACATGCTTCAAAACTTTCAATAACTACTCACTTGTGCTTCTTGGCAATTTTGCAGTATCACCCAATGAGAAAGCTAAGAGGGTATTTTGGGAGGATGAAGGGAAGTGAACTGCTTACTGTTCTCCCATAAATCTAATCTGCCAGATCTCTTCCTCTTTGCTTTCAGAATAGCATTTTTATCTTTTCTCTTTGTAATTTCAGCACAGTTACAGTTCAGAAATCACAGTGCTTTGTGTGTTATTCCAGCTGTGAATGAGCTGTGTACCAACTGTGGCCTTGGGCTTGTGTGTGAATAACTCCTACCTGCAGCTAGACAACAACAGCACAGCCCAAAGGGTTATTGGGAGCTTCAGCCCTGTGTAACCAGAACAAGTATCTGTAACTAAATTTACACTGAAGAAATTTAGTTGTGCAGGCAAGGCAAACTTGTGCCTACTACCTCACCTCTCCTAGGATACAAGCCAGACTTTGGGGAAATGCTGTGAGTTGGGGAGACAACAGTGAGTGTGTGTTGTGAGGCAGTTTGTAGAGAATTTTAGATGCACTTGCTGCTGATTTGTGTAGTTGGAAGCAGCTAACTGCAACACTGAGAGCTCTGTGTTTTGTCTTCTTCCTAAAGAGAAATGACCATGCTGGGAATTTAGGAAGGCAAATCCTTCACAAGCCACTAGATGTCATTGCTGTCCATTGAAATACTGCCGTTTGCTGAAGAGAAGCTAAAGGTGCTCTGCAGCAGGAGAAGGAACGGTACAGTGAGGGACTGAAGCAGATTGCCAGTGCCTTTGTGGGGGGAGGGTGGAGACAAACCTGTAATGTAGTTGTTGGAGGCAAAGATGATTAAAAAAAAGTCTCAGTTCCCAGGAGAGTGGTTTGCAAGTTTTGAGTATCAAAAGATGAATTTACTTTGTTAACAAATAGAGCAGCCCTCTTGTTTAATTATGTTCTAGTGTAAGTTCCTACAGACCTAGCTGATCTAGTAAACTGTGGAGACATCATCCCTGGATTTGGAATTGCAATGTGTGGTGGCCTTGAGTCTGGCCACTTTTGCTTGCTTTCTCTTCACCCTTCCCTGGCAGCAGAGATGGTAGAAGTGAATATGAGCAAGTTCCTTAGTTGCCTGAGTTCAGCTCTTCTGTGTTTATTGCTAAAAGCATCAGTAAAGCTGAGTTTGTAATATGATATTGGACACCAACTTGCATGAACAGAGAAGTTGGTTTATCTGCTTTTGCCTCTGGATTGTGGGGTCATAAATCCAGTAAAGGGGCAAGTGGGAGTAGGAACATCCTGTATTGCATCAAAATTAGATGTAATTTGACTCAGACTCTAGTCAAGTATTAGTATGCAGTTCTTGGAATGGGTATTCCCATCCATAACTGCCCTGTCACTATCAGTGTAGTGACTGTGTTTACAAGTGCACATGCTTAGTTTCTACTGGGATTTCATGGGAAGTCTGTTGTTCCTTGTATCACTTCAACAACCCTGTACTGAGCTCTGGAAAGACAGATGGAATATGAGTCTCTTCCTTGCAACAAGTGGGCTGAGCTGAAATCTGAAGTTTGAAATATACCAGACTTAGGGAATTTTGGATTTTTAAATTATTATTATTTTTATTCAGGCTAAGTCTTTTTCTCCAGAATAGATGAAGCACTGTATGATTCACTGTTGTCTATGTAGTGTTTATGAGAGAATCTTAGAGCATCCTCAAAGTTCCTCCTCGTGTTAATACTAAACCTCCTGTGGTCCAACTTGCTCCCATTCCCTCTTGTCCTACCATTGGATGCCATGGAGCAGAGCCTGGCTCTCTCCTCCTCACACTCACCCTTCCCATATTTCTAAGCATTGCTGAGGTCTCCTCTCAGTCTCCTCTTGTCCAGGCTGCAGAGACCCAGCTCTCTCAGCCTGTCCTCCTAGGGCACATGCTCCACTCCTTTCAGGATCTTGCTGGCCCTGGGCTGGACTCTCTCCAGCAGCTCCCTATCCTTCTGGAGCTGAGGGGCCCACAACTGGACACAGCATTCCAGGGGAGTTCTCCCCGGGGCAGAGTAGAATGTTACAGGAGTGCCTGAAATTTGCAGTGGGTTGTATGTGGGTTCAGCTCCTAAACTAGCTGCTATCTCTGATTGTGGCCTGTCCAGACTGTAGAGCTTATGAACTCTCTAGGATTCGAGTTTCATGCCCTTCCTGTGATTTTGGAGACTTATGATACTTCCCTCTTAGCTCAGTGTTCAGGTTTTTTCACTCCCAGATCTTGTGGAAAGGCATCAGGCTACTTATTTGGAGTATGAGCTTTAAAGCAACCTGGCCTGCAGCTACTTTCAGATGGAAAGGGGGGAGTTTAAACAAACTTGTTAGATGTACCTGTTGAAACTGGTTGGGATGGAGAGAAGGGGCTAAGGCGTTTCCTCTGTGCAATGGCCAGAGGTATTGGAGCAGCTTGTTTGACTAGGACTGGTTGCTTAGGAACAAGGAAGCTCCAGAAGTGCTCTAAGGTTACAAGCACAGCTAGAACTGATTCTCCAGGCTGTCTTTGTCATTGGGGGTAGCTCAGCAGATGACACGTTTCCAGCTTGCAGCAAGTCAGTCCTGGGTTCAGACTTGCTGCAATGCTTCCCAGCCCCTGTGAGGATGGTTGCAGGGCTGTTTGAATTCAGCACTTTTGCTGCACAGCTTGGTTGGTGTAGTGACAAGTACAGCTGTTGTGTCTGTATAACATCAAGCTGTCTCCCTGCACAGAGATTTCCATCATATGCTTCCAAATAGCATTGTTTTATAAAGGGGTGTACAGGCTGGACCTGCCAGGCTGTAGTTTTGCATTTCCCTATTTTGCCTGAGTTCATATATTCCTGCTGTGCTTATGTGTTGGCTGTAGGCTGGTTTGTCTTCAGAAGGTGGTTTCATCTAGCTTTTTGTTTGTTTTCCTCATTTATAACTGAGAATACTACTGGTAGAGGTTTTTGCAATGAAAGTGTTCAGGAGAAGCTGAACCATAGCCTACCCTTTGTTTCCAGCTCTATATTGAATGGTTCATTGTAGGTTTATGTGAAGAGGATTGAACACAACTAGACTGGTATCAAAAAACAGGTAATCTTCATGTTGTGCAATTGAAATCCAAGTGCTGGTCACTTGACATGGGCCAGGATCTTTGAAACACAGCCTGAACTTGCTGGACTTTGCTTAAGCAGACATTTGTGTTTCCCATTAGTCAGTTATTCAACAGTCTTTTTTCAACTCTCTGCATGTACTGATTAGGTTTTCTAATAAGTGACTGATTACTGTGGAAATGGGTTCATAAGAAGGTTGTTCCTATGTCTAGATTTATTTTATTTTCCCATGTTTATTAAAAACAAGGTGCATAGTGTGGTTTTCCATGAGAGTAGCTCTGGCATGTTTTCATATCCAATGTTTCAACTCTCTTTCTCTTTTCACACAGGATGAATTAGGAATGTCACAGACAAAAAGGAACACTAAAGCTGCTGTATTATTTTTTTAGGCCTTTACTCTACAGACTCTGTGACAATTATTAGAGCTGCCCTGGCTGGTTTTGATAGCTACTGTGTGGTTTTTTGCCATGTGAACAAGGTACTTATTCTCTGATTAGAGCCTGTTCAGGGTATAGATAGTCAAAAATTGTTGTTCTTTGACTAATTAACTTTGTTTTACAAAATAGCTGTTGTCCAGTTTTTCTCCTAGGAGTTAGCAAGATAACATTAATCTGTATAGCTGATCTAAAACCAGTAATATTTATATATTTATTTAGATAGATATATTAACAAATATATATATATTTATTTATATATATTATATAATAATAATAATGTAAGTGTAGGTGTGCCATATGTTGATTGCAGAGCCATACACTTAGGTCAGCTCATGCTGTTTGAAAGAACTGAGCAGAATGATGCTGAGTGAGGAGGAAACAGAGCTGAGGCTTACTGCCCTAGATGTCCCAATTCTTTGTTTAATACTTGCCTGTGTGACACAGCATGACTGTCTCAGAGTGACATCTGCATTTGTGTTGCAGTGGTACACATTCTGCTGAGCAGCCTTTTCAGGAGAAAAGCACTTCCGTATGTTCTGCAGTCTGTTTCAAACACTTGCCTGCTTGCCCACTTAATGAGATTGGAATGACTAGGACCGTGTCATCTTTCTGCTCTGTTCTTCTGAAAGGTTGCCTGTGCTAATCCTCAGTATGTGCTTCAAGGCAGGCTTTCCAAAGGAAAAAATACTGAACTGCAGGAAACATCTCATGAAAGCAGAACATACCAATCCCCTTTCCACAGTAAGACAGAGTTTGTTCATAGAATCCTAGCATGGTTTGGGTTGGAAGGGACCTCTGGAGCTCATCTAGTCCAACCCCCCTGCAGTGG
>VWZO01000742.1:188245-222799 GCA_013396975.1 Bucco capensis
AGCCTGGATTGATAGTGGGGATTGTTCCGACCCAGGGGCAGGACCCTGCACTTGGTCTTGTGAGTCTTTGCTCTGCAGTGTGGTTACAGAAGCAGTAGGGAGTTATTAGAAGAATCTTGAGTGGCTCTTGTAACCTTATGGAAAGGTATCTGGAAAGTGGTAACTCCCTGGAATTGAGTTGCAGCAGCTTTGAGTTACAGCATGTTGCTCACTTGCTGCTGTGGCACCTGAGCCAAAGGTGTGGATTATTTGCCTGCCAGGCATCTTGTCCTGCCCTGAGGTATGCGCTGAAGAAAATCAACAACTTAGGAAGTTCAGGCTGAACTGAAGTTGAAATGAGGAAGTAGCAAGAATTTCAGCACACAGCATAAGGTATTACTGTCAGTCCTTTAGCACATCTGCATCGTGCTAGGCCAGAGGAAGCTTGCTAGATGCTCTCTGCAAGTCAACCAAAATCTGTAGGTAGTGCCTTGGGCAGAAGTTTTAAGTGCTCACTTCTTACCCTGCTCTTCAGAAGTCAGAACACTTCTGGAGCCTTATGAGATCCTGAATCAACAGTGATGCTGGAGCCATTTCTTTGTGATGTCTGACATGTAATTTTTTTAATCCATTCTTCTGTTCTGGGACAGGCACCAGCTCAGCAGCCACCTCTATTTCCCACTTACTTCTTTCACCTTCTGTGCTCACTGGTCTACCAAAGAACTGTTTGATTCTGACATAAATACTAAATGTAGGAAGGGTTAATAGGGGGTGAACAGTGAAATTCCCTGCCATTAAGCTTTGAGAACTAACAAAGAAAGGAAGAGCATTATGTGGAGAGGGTAACAAGAGGATTTCAGAAGGATGAAACACGGGAGACAGACCAAAGCTGTGCCAGAGTGGTGTGATAAATGTAGGTTCCAGTCTTTATTCCAATAGAGCAGAATTAGTACATGCTATGAAAACACTTGCTTCTGGCCAATCTCTCCTGAAGGGTGTAGTACTTTTCTCCAGGTCACAGACTGGAGCATCAAGTGAAGGTTGTGAGAGAAAGGATGTCTCAGATTTTATCATTTGCATCAGGCCCAGTGTGATTTACACACCTCCTGTATTGGTGGAACAAGGAGAAATTGGAGAGTAGGGGAGAGCATACTTTGGATTCAGGATTATAAACAGCTCTCCTAGAAGCTGCTAAGTGTCACACTTGGCTTTTAGGTACTTTTATTTCCTAAACTACCTTGTCTGTATGTTGAAATGTTGAGGATTGTATTGGGTTTGGGCCAAACCCAATACAAGGATCCCTCAAATCCTCGTAGGTGCTTACCCAGCTGAGTCACTACTATGGTGTCAGCAGGACAAGTAAGTGTCAGGTCTTTGAATTAATGCCACCTCTCACTTGCTCTCTAAGCAGCAGAGGAATGGGATGGCTCTTTTGCCAAAGTTAGAGATTAAAACCAAAAGAGATTGCCCACAGTAGCATGGTTGTGTTGAAGAACTGAGTATAGGGGTTTTGTATTTTTTTCCCCACTATGTTTCTGGTGCCACAAATGACATCTGAAGAGAATCTGGCTTTTCACTGTGCCCCTTTCTTTCTGACTAATACCACTGATGAGTATGGGAGGCTCAAGATGGATGGAGAAAGTATTCCTTCCATTGACAAACAGCTATCCAACCTGGCACAGAAGAGACTGAATTCTTCTTCATCCATTCAAGATAGATTGTCACACAATATCTCCATTTCAAAATGAAAACAAAACCCTAAAAAGCAGTGTGGGAAATCTGGCTCTCCCAGCTCTATTTCTGCTCCCTCTCTGGAAGTTTTAGGTTGTCTAATTTGGGTCACAAACTATATGGAACCCTTGGGTTTTGGTAGTAGTCCACGTTCACAGTTGCTGTGTTCAGCTGCCTCCTGTCTGTGGGAATGCAGACACAACTGCAGCAGCATGTTGTAGGCTGGGAGATTGCAGTAATGTCCCTGAAATACTGAGTGAAAAAAAAGCAAAGTTTGGACTTTAATAAATGGGAGTGTTGCTCTCTGCCCTAATGTAATCCAGTATGTATCAAAGTCACCTCTTTCCTTTAATAGCAGGAAGGGAGTAAGATCTGTATCTCTTGGGAACATGGTTCTAAAAACCAACTTTCAGTTGCATTCCTCTGTCTCTTTCTAGCCCCTTGGAATTGCAAAGGTTCGCATTCTCACTTTTGAATCACAGCAGCCTGGATATTAGATCACTTGAGGATGTTGTTTTTCTGTCACAACCTCATTAACATTTTTACTTGGGTGTTGGTGCTCCTCTCCCATGTTCAGGTGCCTAACAAGGATTCTTATCGCCCCAAACCAGTTACTTTGGATCCCAGCCCAGTGTGCGTGGGCATTGGCAACATTTGGGTATTTATAGGGATTTCTACTTCCTTCTTTTCTTTGGGCTGCTTCTTACTACAAGAATTCCTTGTTCCTTCCATGCTGCAATGAATGTTAATACTTCTAGGGTGGTGGCTGGGCAAGACATGTTACGTACATTTCTTTGCAGCTGCTGGGCCAGTGCAAGCAGGTATTACACAGCAGTGACCTGCAAGGCACAGTGAAAAAACCCAACCAGACACAACACACTGCCTCTTTCACCCCCATCCATCTAGTTTTGGGAGATTACTTAGGCTTGTTGACTTGTTGTGTCATTGTTAAGCTCAGGTATTTTGACATCTCAAGCATGATTATGATGTGATTTGAGAGGGTCAAACACACTGAATGTTTTTCTGGTTGAACCCCTGACATACTGTGATACTGTGAAGACTTCTAACCAACCAGTGTGGTCTAGACATGATTATGATGTGATTTGAGAGGGTCAAATGCTCTGAATGTTCTTCTGGTTGAAGTTGCCCTGGATCTATACAGGGTGGCAGAAGGGCAGACAGTATGGATTGGATCTTTCAAACACTACAGTAGTGGCTTTATTTTGATTCATTCTTTGAAAGGTGAATCAATAAAGTCTGATTCTTATAGAAGTCTTTACAATTACTACTTAGACTTTAATCTCTTACTCTCTATAGATAGAGAAGAGCAGCAGCTTTGTAGTCACTTGACAGCTCTGTGTATGCAGAGTAGCTCCAAACACTTGCTGACTGACCAGCCAGATGATGATGAGTGGGAATGCAGAGCTGTGAATTCCCCTCCTCTAGAGGAGGTGCTGGCTGGGTTTCTCTGCTCTGCCCAACTGCTGTTTCCCTCAAAACTTGTGGAATCTGGTAACTTTGAGACTCTGACTCAGTCTGAAGTTTAGTTGAAATCCCAAAGTATCTCCCTGTTTGGAGCTTGACACCAGTAAGTGTGATTTAAAAACCTTTACTTCTTTTGGAAGCCAGAGGAATAATGCAAATATTATATTCAAGCTGTTGTAATCAATACTTAGAAGAGGACTATGTGAAATGGAGCAGGACTCTGAACACCCAGCTGGAGAAGGAAAACCTGCAGGGGACATGTTTTAAGCATTTCTTACCAGAAGGCACTAAGAGACTAAATGAGGAGCCATTACTTGAAGAAGTCTGTAGCATCCTCTAGGTCTCATTAACAGATGGTTCTGAGAGGCAACCCTGGAAATGCAAACTCATGTGTGCTCTTGCTTGCTCTGCTCTGTGCCTCTCCTGGCAGCACTTGCTGGCATAATCTGTTAGAAATTAATGTTTTGCTTGAGGTATCATTGCAGAGGCTGGTATAGTTCATCCCATTGCCTGTGACAAATCTTTGTCTCCCCCTGCTCCATGCTTTTCCCAACAAGAAGGAATTCTGTTCAGAATGGTAGGGAAACGCTGGGTGTGGGATTGCACACTTGTGACTGGCAAACTTTCTTCCCCTGCTGTAAGTTTTTCTGTGCTTTCATTGCCAGGATTGTCCCCACAATCCTCTACCCCAATTACCCATTGATTAGGGCTCCTCTGGTAATCTGCCAGATGCAGGTTTGTTACCAACAGATGGCAGAAAGCATTTGAGGTAATGAGAGAAAGGATAACGATTGCTGATCTGCATAATAATCAGCTTGTGAACAGGTTTCATGTGTTTTTTCTGTTTCCACTGGCTCAAAGATTGCACTCTTGGACAACCAGGCACCTTCTCTTGACTTAAAGAAATAGTAATGGAGGATCCCATTTCTTCTAGCCACTGTTAAGATTTCTCCACCACTGACAGATTAAGATTTTATCCAGAGAGACAGAGATTGTACCCAGAGTACTAGGAATGAACATTGAAACCTCTTGTGATCAAGACTGGGGAAAAAGCTCTGGGAGTGCTGGTGGCTAGGAGGATGCCCATGAGGCACCAATGTGCCCTTGTGGCCAAGAGGCCAATGGCATCCTAGGATGCATTAAGAGGAGCGTGGCCAGCAGAGCCAGAGAGGTTCTTCTCCCCTCTCCTGTGCCCTGGGGAGGCCTCCCCTGGAATGCTGTGTCCAGTTGTGGGCCCCTCAGCTCCAGAAGGATAGGGAGCTGCTGGAGAGAGTCCAGCCCAGGGCCAGCAAGATCCTGAAAGGAGTGGAGCATGTGCCCTAGGAGGACAGGCTGAGAGAGCTGGGTCTCTTCAGCCTGGACAAGAGGAGACTGAGAGGAGACCTCAGCAATGCTTAGAAATATGGGAAGGGTGAGTGTGAGGAGGAGAGAGCCAGGCTCTGCTCCATGGCATCCAGTGGTAGGAAAAGAGGGAATGGGAACAAGTTGGACCACAGGAGGTTTAGTATTAACCTGAGGAGGAACTTGTTTGCAGTTCAGGTGCCAGAGCACTGGCCCAGGCTGCCCAGGAGCCTGTGGAGTCTCCTTGTCTGGAGCCATTGCAGAGCTGCCTGGACACATTGCTGTGTGAGCTGGTCTAGGTGCTCCTGCTCTGGCAGGGGGGTTGCACTAGATGATCTTTCTAGGGCCCTTCCAACCCCTGACATACTGGGATACTGTGAAGACTTCTAAGCAATCAGTGTGGTCAAAAATACTTTCCCTTCTCTCTTTTCTGAGACAATTTTCCCCAGCTCTAACATAAGGCAGGTCACCCTTGGACCTTCATCACCTTTGCACTGTCCAATGACTAGTCTGAAAAAAATAACTTTCCAGTTCCATGTGTTTTTGGGTTCTTCTACACAGCTCTACTGCTCTGTGTATTGAGACAGCAGCACTGTTGCCACATACAAGTCTATATCTAAAACTGTGCTGGAGTCCTTGCGGGAAGAAGTTCTCTCTGACATCCTCTAGAGAGGTTACTGGAGTTACATTACTTTGCCAGTCACTGGTTTCATATGCAAGATGTGTAATCTCATCTGTATCATGCACAGCCATGCACTTGTCACTAATGATTTTTAGGGCCTGAACCTTACAAGGCAATCACTGTCTGCTCCTGCCAGTGTGCTGCAGCTGTATAATCTGGAGGGAAGGGAGGATTTTTAGGTTTGAGCTCATACTCTAAAGCACAAAGCTTTACTGTTAAATCTTGATGCTTTGCTACAGACATTGCTGTTAGTGACAGGATTTTCCTGTCCTTAGTCTGGTTTCTAAGGAAACAATGCCTGGGCATCTGAGCCCATGCACATTTGTTGTATCCTTTTTTTTTTGTCTATGTTTTCCCTCTACAGTTCCTGAATCTGTTTGCCAAGTGCAATTTTATTTGACATGTACATTGTAAAGACACTGATTTCCTATAATTTCCCTGAAAATAGGTGATGGGGATTGGCTCTTATTTGTGGCTCCATAGACAACACCCATGGTGGACACTCCAAATTTGAAATACTAGAGAATCCATGTCAAAGAAAAACTGGGGAGGCTGTGGCAAGAGGAAAAACTTCATCTGATGCTGGGGCTTGTTAGACACATGTGAGTCAAAATGCTAATTCATATAACAACCATCTTCTCTAATTTGACTCCTGCAACTGTTTGTGAAAACTAGTTGCAAAAGTTACTGGGGGGGGGGAATGCAAGTTCCTCCTATTTTTTAGAGACTACCTACAACTCTCCTAATTTAGCACCACTGCAACCTTACAGGCGATGCATGTAGGTGCCTGTGAGACCCTTATGAACTTGTGTTTGTTTTCTCCAAAGGGAATGGCTGCACCATTTCCTGTGCTAGGTGAGACCAATGTTTCTAAAGAGAGATGGGAGCTTTTGGCCCTTCTGTTCACCAGGTGAGACCAATGTTTCTAAAGAGAGATGGGAGCTTTTGGCCCTTCTGTTCACCAGGTGAGCCCTGGTTAAGCTCCATCTTGCCCAGAAGCCTTGCAGGGAGGGAGAAAAGCTTGAGGCAGAGATTCCACGTGCATCTGAGCTGGCATTCAGTTCTTCTGGCTTGTGGATCACACCATCAGGCTGTAAAGACCTGACAAGGCATGTGTAACAAGTGAGGAGGTGGGAATAAAGAGGACATTCATCTCTTGATGATGGTGAGTTATTTAGCTTACTGTATCTCAGACTGCTGAGAGCTTGGCTATGTAAAGATAACCTACATTCCCAAGGCAGCTTCTCTCCTGGGGGAAACAATAATCATGACAAATGGGAGTCAACTGTGAGACTGTGTGTATCCTGACAGCAGCATGCTGGGTGAAAAACAGACTTCTTGGAACTGATCAGAGTGTAAGCAAAAACAAGTGTGTGTGGGGGAGTGTAGTTGGTTTTGTTTTTTTACTTTTCTTCCAAAGAGCACTGTCTGTTCACACTTCTTTCTTTGCTGTTACCCAGAGACTTGCCTAGTGTTACCTGATTGCAGGGTAATCAGGAGACTTCAAGGTGCAGTGTTGCTGCCAGGGTTGATGATTTTGTGCCCTGGGCCATTGGGGCACAGTGATAGGACTGCTACTTTGAGTCTGCCCAGGGCCCTTGGAAGATGGGAGCAGCACAAGCTGCTGTTAAAGGGCAGAGCTCTTTGATGGGCAGCAGAAACTGGGGAGAGGTGCTCCTGGTTCTCAAAGGGAACTTCTTTAGCTGAGTTAGGGGTATGTGTCAGGGGGAAGGGGAGGCTTTCCAGTAGGAGAGCTGGAGTCTGGGCTGTGTCCATCCTCCTCCACCCTCTTAATCTTTCCAAAAGACAGTTCCATTTGTTAGCTGGTAAAGCTGAGTTACTTGTGAGTGCTGGCAGAGGTTAGTGAGTGCTGCTGAAGCTTGTTCCTCAGGAGGTAGGTTAAGTAGGACTGCTTGTGCCACTGAATCAGGAACCACATGTAGATGGAGACTGTCACACTAGTTACAGTGCTTTACAAGAGGTACTGCAGCTTCTACATCAACCTTTTAAGTCAAGGAATGGAGAGTGAGGGTTTGTTTAGGGCACAATACAAGCAAGAGGAGCTTTTATGTTTTTAAGAGCATCCCCCCCCTCCATAAGTTTCCTTGAAAGTGTTCTCCAGGCTTTTGTGCAGTGTACTGTCACTTCAAGCCTATACAAAACCTAAAATGCTGCTCTTTAACAGGTGAAACAGATGCTCAGATGAATGAGGCTGCATTGCTTAAGGCAGTGTGTTCAATGAAGCAGTACCCAGAACCTTTCCTGCTGGCAGAAGTGAGACCAAGCTTAGAAGCCACTGAGCTGCTGTTAATAGCTTATCACAGTTATTTTCTTTCTGGTGTTATCCTTGGCCTTGACTCCTGGCTTTGGTCCACTGTGTACCTCCTCTGAAACATGCCCCGTGCAGGCTTTTTTATAGACAGCAGAGAGGTGCAGGGGTTTATGTTCAAAAGCAGTTGATTTGTTGTTGTTTACAGTATACCTAAATGTTTTCTCTAGCCTGAATCACTTGGAGTGAACATAAACAAAAGCAGTATGAGGTATTAGAGAGCAGGTAACTTGCATTTCTCTGTGTCTGTCTGACCTTTATTTGCATGTGCATATCCAGAGTGCTCCCAAACACTTGTGTTTGCTGCTGCTGAATTTGGTGTTCAGTGCTCTTCAGAAAGAAATGACAAGAGGTTTTATTTATTATCCAGTACACACGCTACTCTGCTTTTTTCCTTCCCTCCTTCTGTGGAGACCCTGAGCAGTGCCACTTCCAAGGCATCAGAGGGTCAAACTGCAGCAAAATCATTGCCAGTGACTTGACAGAACACAGTGGCTGGCACATGGCATCTCTAATTCCTTGTAGTGCCTAACTCCTCTGAGAATGCTGTGCTATTCATTAGCACACATAACAACAATACTGTGTGGGACTTCAAAGAGAGGAATTTAAACTCCAGCAGTCCTACTGAGACATTTTATTGCCTTTGGCTCGAGGTGCTTTATTCCTGGAGAAGATGTCTGGCTTCATAAGTGCAGGTTGCTTTATTTACAGATGGTACCATTTTAATTTATCTTTCATAGCAGCCTGAGCTTTAGAGTGAATTTTGTGTGTGATGTGATGGATAATTCTGAGAGGACTGGATACATGTAAAGGCAAATCTTTCTCTCCAATAAGAGCTAGGAAGCATTGCAGCCACAAATGGAATAAGTTTTTGGGTCTCCCTCACAAAGAGTTTCACTCTGCTGTACATCCTAAGTCCTGGACAGGCTGTGGTGAGGCAGAACACTTCATAAGCCACTCAGTGCTCAGAAGCTGTAGATTAGTGTGAAGATCTGCAGAACAGGGATGATGCAGTTAGTGTGTAGCCAGCAGATTAAGCTGAGGTGGCTGAACTGATTAGGCTTGTCAGCTCTTCTGTCCCTCCCCAAAGTTGTTGCCTTGCAATGATGTTGGCTGGGGAGGATTCATGGAGATGAGAAAAAGCAATGCTCAAACTTCTAGAGAACAACTTTTAATCTCTTCTTGAGGCAGCCTGAACAGCTCTGCTAAGTAGGAAAGAACATCTGGTGGTGAGGAGCATCTTCTCTCATGACAGTTTGCAGCAGATACCAAAAAAATACACTGTGAAGTTATAACTTTGATGGCTGATGGTGATAGAGGAGCTGCTATTCCTCTTTACCAGCTGATCCTGCAATGGGGATGTGTTCCCCATGTTTTAGTTTTGCTCAGCAGGGCTCTTTTCTGCTCTCAGTTACTAAGCTCACCAAAGGAAAGGCTGGGAGTGTATTTTTAACTAATTTTAACTTTTTGAGTATTGCTGATTTCCCCCCCACCTTTTTTTACTATGATACAGAGTGACGGACTCTTCATGCACTCAATGCCTTTTACTCAAAACTGATGCAAACCAGAACCAAATGAAATAGCTCATGATAAGTTGCTGTTTGCTTAATGCTTTTATTTCTTGATGTAAAAAAAAAACCAAATAGTACATCTTCCTGGTTCTGACACTTGCCTGCTCTGTGGCCTTTGAGTGATATAGTGATGTATGATACGATACAATGGGAGGAGTGATACCTGTGGCAGATGGCTGTATAGCTATTTCAGGCTCTCAGAGGAAATGGGAATATAAGACAGGCTTGTTTCTGAGTCAGAAAAACCTCCATCCCCAGGTATTTGAAGGGGACAGGGAAGGGAAGGTTCCCAAAGAAAGCGTGTTGGAGATTTTCTATCCTCTGCCTGGATTGCTGCCAGAGCTGGTGATGGAATGAGTGTTCTGACAGATTAAAGTTACACTAATCCAGATCATCCAGAAATGTGAGATCCCCAATCATGCATAGGGAGGTCAGAAAATTAGAATGTTGCCATTATAAAAAGGAAAATGCTCTTTCCTCCTGTTCCACTGGGACTATTGTATTGCAGTCCAGTGACATCACTGAGAGCACCTAGTAAATCCTTAGTGGTTTCTCACTGCTCTTGCTTCATGTCTTCATTCCTCAGGAACTGAAGAATACTTAAAGGCTGCAATCTGGTGACAGCTCACCTGTTCAGTGTTTAATAGATTAATGCTGCTGCTGCTGCCTTAGATGTATGGCATGTTTGCACCTTCCTCAAGATGTGCTGAAGCCTTTGAAAATTGTTCTTTACAAAAGCAGCACCTGCAGTGATTATCTAACTGCCCTAAGGTACAGGCTTGGGACTTCAGTGTGGAGATGTGTTGCTGGAGCACTATGAGTTACTACCCTACAATCTCAGCAGGGCCCAGACCTACAAGGTACCTTTGAGGAAGGCAAAGCTTCCATGGAGAGCTTTGTTTCCTCCTTTAAAATGTGTTGTGATTGTAATAGTGTTGGTCTGTACTGGAATGGCACAGCAGCTGAGCTTCCTTTCCCTGCTCAAAATGCAAGCTTGTGGTCAGTTTTTCCTGCTTCTCTTCTCACTTGAGCTTATGCTTCACCTCTTCTTTGGGTATCCTTCTGTGTTACAGCAGGGCATCATCATGCATATTCTGAGACATCTCATGTCTGCCTCTTTTTTGTGTGTCTTTTTTTTATTAATCTGTCCAGTAGAACTATTCTGTGTGGCACACTGAGCAGTTTGGTCTTCAATCTGGGCTAATGCTACGGATTAAATGCAATTGTAGTGACTCAAATAGAGGAGTCTACTCTGAGGATTGGGCATGCTGGGACCAAACAACTCTGTGCATATACAAGAAATAGCACTGAGTGCTTCACTTTGCAATCATGTGAGTTTCATTGGCAGTCTGCTTCTGCTTTCCCTTGTTATATAAAGTAGCAAATGCACTGCTGTCAGGAGGAGAGAGCCAGGCTCTGCTCAATGGCATCCAGTGGTAGGAAAAGAGGCAATGGGAACAAGTTGGACCACAGGAGGTTTAGTATTAACACAAGGAGGAACTTGTTTGCAGTGCAGGTGCCAGAGCACTGGCCCAGGCTGCCCAGGAGCCTGTGGAGTCTCCTTGTCTGGAGCCATTGCAGAGCTGCCTGGACACATTGCTGTGTGAGCTGGTCTAGGTGCTCCTGCTCTGGCAGGGGGGTTGCACTAGATGATCTTTCTAGATCCCTTCCAACCCCTAACATTCTGTGATACTGTATGAAAGGCAAGATCCTGATGTAGAAGGCCTCAATGCCTTCAAGCAATCTTGCCACTCAGAGAGCAAGGCTCTAATACTATGAAACCAGATAACTTGATACTTAAAAAAAACAAAGTTCTTTTGCTTCAGTTTTGGGCCTGCAGCATGTTTTACACTTTCTTTTAGACTGGAGGACAGAACCTAACTTTGAAAACACAAGTGTTTCATCATGGGTCTGCTTTCAGAGTCTGGGCTTTGAAAGAGAGTGTGAGACAGTGACCATTCCATCTTGCTTTATCAAGCTCTTCCATACAACTCTCATGTGAGAAGACACAGCTCTGATCTAAACATGGAGTCATATGGCACAGCCACAACTTTGTGATGTGACATGACTGCCCATGCAGTGCACAGTGATGCCACATGGCTCTCAAAGTCCCTCAGGCTTGCCTATAGGGGCCCTTGGTCCTTGTAACTTCATGCCTGTTTCTGTGTAGCTAATACTCTCTGCCTTTTGCAGGAAGGAAAGTTAATGCCATTCCTTGACCCAAAGCATTGCCATTTTTTCCCCTAATGAGCCCCTGCCAAATGCTGTATCTGAAAAAGAATCTTTATTGTGTGCAAACTTTCCTGTGCAGTTTACAGGCTGATTGATCCCCTGTGGGACAAGGGTAGAGTGCCAGGAAAAGGAAGTATTTGCTTCTGCCTTTTCAAGACTAATCCTGAAGCACAAGTGATCGCATGCTGGAGAGTGTTTCTGTACATTTCTGAGAATTATGACTATAATCCAATACAGCTGTTGTGCTAGCATGTCCCTTCCTCTCCTCTGGCACCAGGTCAGGCCCCTGTGTTTTGAAGACCTGTGTAGGAAACCTCCACACCTAGTTGCACAGGATGTTTGTGCTTGCACTGAACCTCAGCAGGGCCCAATAACTCTGTGTTAGTATTATTGCCTCTTGTGCTACAGCAGGTCCTGTTAAAACTTTGGCTAAGTGTAGGGCACTCAGTTTGCCTTCCCCTGAGCTGCCACAAAGTAGAAATAAAAAGGACCATCACCTTATTTTGTTGGGGGCACTGTAGCTCCTCAATCTTCCTATGGTGTCAGCACAGTGCCAGAATTCAGTATTGTTCTGTCTGCTGTAGAATTTGTCCTGAATGAGATTGATTTGCAAAAGGCACTGAGGGTGGGGGAAGAGAGGGGAAAAAAATAATCTGGTGCAAACACAATCTGTGTGTGCCCCTGTGCCACAATTCTGTGGGAATTTCTTCTTCCTTTAACTAGAGGAGAGGAAAGCGAGAGATACCCATAGTTTTCCTTTAATTTAGACATGTCTTTTAATTTCAAAGAGAGATGTGGAAAGTCTAACTGCTTTTGCAACCCCCACTATCACAATTCAAGCTGCTGTCAATGCTTACAGGCTTCTCTACCTCTCCAGCACTGTTTTTCCAGTGATGGAGAAATCTATAGTTCTGACCCTGTGGCATTTTTTGCAGGCAGTAGGGATGTTAATGCCAGAATCTTGGCGACTTTCCAAACAGAGTAATTACATTCTGCCGACCTGTAATTCTTCCTGCTTCTACACAAGGTCACTTTAGGCACCCACAGAGCCAGGGCTACAACCCCGTGCCCTGCTTTGCCCTCTTCTCCATCCCCTTGCTCTATCCTCCAGTCACCTTCTCCTCAAAGAAGAGCAGAGGGCTCCTTGCTTGCTCCAGGGTTCCCAGTGCCCTGTAAAAGCTGACCTAAGGAAAAGAGTCTTAACAGATCCCCTGAACTGCTGTCCTAAGATTTTGAAGTGTGACCTGCTATCCTGCTCTCTTTGCTAGGTCAGGGGCTGCTATGTTAGCAGACAGTGGCTCTTTTCTTGTTCTCCCTCTGACCCCTCTTGGAGCCAGTGTGGCACAGCTAATTCATGGAGGAAATTACATTTATTACTTTTCCTAGCAAATGTGCCCTCTCTGCAGTGTTGTTCCGTGCAGTGTGGGGCAGATGCAAGTCAGCCAGCCCATTTTCCTAATTTCATTTGGAAGGATCAAGAGACACCATGCTGCTCTCCCAGACTGGGGGCTCAGGCTAGAAAGAAAAGGCGCAGCAGGCTCCCGCATTGATGGAATCTATGGCAGTGCCCCAAATGTTGGTTGTCCAAAAAATAATCTCAAGGACAAAGTGTATCCTTCCAAAAACAAAACAAAGTGCCCCAACAAAACCAAACCAGCCTTTGTCACAGCCCTGACTGGGAGGAAGAGAGCTGGTGGTGGGGCAGGAACTCAGACTTCTTCTGCTTGTGCTGTCTTTGCCTTCCCGTTCTGCAAGGCAGAGCTGACAAAACCCTTGACCAGGAGACTGACATTCAAGGCAAATCTTTTTGCATGCAGTGTCTGCAGAGTCTCCTCTGTGACTGTGCTCAGACCTAAATCTCCAGCCACTAATCCCACAGGTCTTTGTGTATTAATTCTTTACAGTGCCTCTGTGCTTGCTTTCCTCTCATGCTTAACCTTGCTTTGATAGCCCAACTTCCAGGTTTTTAAAATGACACAACCTAGGAAGGATTTCTAGGGGGGGATAAACATGTGGGAGAGACATATTGGCCAGTTTGGGGACTGGTTTTGTTGTAAGAATGCTTTTAGTCAAAATTGCAGAGTTATCCTTATCTACATTCTCCTTTGCCTCTCATTTTTGTCTGTTTTTCTCAGAGAGGAGGTGCAAAAAAGGAGCATGGGCATCATACTTGGTATAATAATGCAAAAGCAGTATGGACAGACATCACAATGGTCTCTGAAGCTTTCTTACTTCAGCAATGCTGTCAAAGCAAATGGTACAGGGCTTGGGCTCAAATTTGTCATTCCAGTTTGAAGGCAGTAGAAAGGGAACAATCCTTCAGAACAAAAACATCTCCTCCACCCCAAACAGAGTTTAACACTTGTACAAGTTTAAAAAACGTAGGTAAAGAGTCAGGAAACCAAAGTGTGTATGCATTGCTACTTTAATCAGACCTAACTCAGTCCCTGTGAAGGTTTAATCTTTACAGTGGATGAGGCTGGGTTTGGTGCTTTTTCTTCAGACATGTGAGACAGAAAAGTCAGAGCTGCAAATAACTGTGAAATTGCTTGACTAGCATACAGCTAAATTGCATAGCTAAAGGTTAAAAAGACTGATCTAATAGAGAAAGCAGATGACCACCTAATAGAAAGCTGGTTTTTAATATGTATTAACCCAATTTTTTAACCTTGCAGTCAGCTGTCTCAAAATGCTACTGCCTTTGGCTTAGAGCCAAAGCATCACTGTGCTATCCAGAATTATAATAACCTAAAACCAGAGAAATTCAGAAAACAAAAGGAAAATAGAGATCAGCATATTTGACAGCCCTGTGTGTGATCTCTTGCTGTTGTGTTTGTGCCATCAGTATGCAGTACAGTGCACTGGAAGCCATGGCAGAGAGGAGTGGTGTGTCGTGTGCTCAGGATGTGTAGTTCTGGGGCTTTCAGGTGTGCCCAGCTGTGCCACTGGGGTGTTGGTCAGAGGTGGGACATGAATGGGCTTTGGCACATCATGCTGGCTTGTCCCTGCAGCATTTGGTCCTTCCAGCTCTTCCCCTTGTGGCACCAGGCTTCAGCAGAGAATGTGCTTGATTAAAAAGCACCAGTTTAGGAAGCAGTGGGGAGGCTGCAAGACTGACTAGGTAAAGAGAGGGCATGTTTGCTGGCAGGCAAGAAAGCAAGGCAAGGAAAAGGGTGAAGTCTGCAGATGGGAGAATTGGTGCCTGCTGTTTGTGGGACAAGGGTAGAAGGAGCTGCCTGCCAGAAATCTGGTGCTGGCAGAGGAATAAATACGCACACACACGCACATGGAAGGAAGCGTGTGTGTATTCGTGGGTGCATATGGCTGAGTCCATGTGCTTAGACATGTGGCATGTTTATGCAGATTCTCTATATGTGTAAACATACCAGGAAGAGGTCTGCCTTCTCAGAAATGATTCCCAGTTTGGGGCGAGCTTACACGTCGCTTCCATGCAGTTTGGTTTTTCAGGAAAAGTTGGTTTCTTTCTGCCCTGAGATTGCAACCCTCTGAGGAGTAAACAACAGTTACCTCAGAAAAACATTTGGTCTGATGAATCCACGTAGGAGAGTGGAGCGTGGCTCCTGCTCAGCACCCGAGTGGGGAAGCTGGTTCCTGAGAGATGCAATGCCAAAGCTGACACTGTCGGGGCACCGACACTGAATTTTAAGAGCAGCCTCAAGGCTGGGCCTGAGGCCAAATTTGCCGACTGTCCACACACGGGACTGGGCTGAGGGTGAACCAGGGAGTGCATTCAGGGAAAGCTTCTTGAATGAGCTCTGTGTATTTACTTGCTGCACAGGCAGGTCCCTGCGTGCTGTGCCTGCCCCATCTGCTCTTGTGGGGATGCCACATAACTGACAGGCACACAAAATACCCCAGGCTCTGCTTCAGTTGTCACCTGCCACAGGGGCAGCTGGGATTAGAGCTGCGGCTCTAGTCCAGCTTCAATCCCTCCCTGATTGGATCTGCTCAGGTGCACAGTTCTGCAGACGTGTCATGTTACAGAATCATTAAGGTTGGAAGAGACCTCTAAGATCATTGGAGTCCAACCATCTACCTATTGCTACCATGCCACTAAACCATGTCCCTAAGTACCCCACCTATTAGTTTTTCAAACACCTCCAGGGATGGCAACTCCACCACTTCCCTGGGAAGCCTGTGCCAATGCCTAACAACCCTTCCAGAGAAGAAATTTTTCCTGACATCCCATCTAAACCTCCCCTGGTGCAACCTGAGACAATTTCCTCTTGTCCTCTCACTAGTAACCTGGTAGAAGAGACCTAACCCCATCTCTCTCCAACCTCCTTTCAGGTAGTTGTAGAGAGAAATAAACCTCCTCTTTCTCAGAATAAACAACCCCAGTTCTCTCAGCAACTCCTCAAAAGACTTATTCTCTAGACACCTCACTAGCCTTGTTGCCCTTCTCTGGACATGCTCCAATGCCTCCCTGTCTTTCCTGTAAGGCGAGGCCCAAAACTGAACACACTATTCAAGGTGCAGCCTCACCAGTGCTGAGTACAGGGAGAGGATCACTTCTGGCCCTACTGGCCACACCATTTCTGATACAGGTTGGGATGCTGTTGGCCTTTTTGGCCACTTGGGCACACTGCTGTCAACCAGCACCCCGAGGTCCTTGTCTGCTGGGCAGCAATCCAGCCACTCTTCCCCAAGCATAGGACGTTGTATGGGGTTGTTGTGACTCAAGTGTAGGACCTGGCATTGGGCCTTCTTGAAGCCCCTCCCACTGGCCTTAGCCCACCCATCCAGCCTATCCAGGGCCCTCTGCAGTGCCTCCCTACCTTCAAACAGACCAAGACTTCCTCCAAACTTGGTGTTGTCTGCAAACTTACTCATGGTGCACTCGATCCCCTCATCCACATCACTGATAAAGATGTAGAACAGAGCCAGTCCCAAACCCCAGCCCTGGGGAACACCACACGTGACTGGCCACCAGCTCAATTGAACTCCATTCACCACTACTCTCCAGGCTCAGCCCTCCAGCCATTTTTAAAGATGGGCTGGAGATAGAATTTCAATACAGAAAGGCCATGGAGCTGATGGAGCAGGTGCAGAGGAGGCCACGAGAATGCTCAGGGGCTGCAACACCTCTGCTATGAGGACAGGCTGAGGGAGCTGGGATTGTTCAGCCTGGAGAAGAGAAGGCTTCAGGGGAACTTCTAGTGACCTTCCAGGACCTAAAGGGANAACAGCCTGCTCTCAAGCAAAGCAGAACTGCATCAAAAGCTGACATCCCACTGTACTCACAGTGTAAACAGCATCCAAATGTGAGTCACCTGAAGAATGCCAAGAAATGCCTTTACTCCTTTTGTAGTTCATTCGTACCTCCTGAGCCAGGTTCCCACTAACTGTCCACCTCTGCTAGGACCTTGGAGATTCCCAAGTAGAGGTCCTGGGTGGGACAGAGCTTTGTGTCTGGTACCATTGTCCTGAGCTGTATCTAGGCACATGCATGATGCAGCACTTGAAGGGAAGTATACACTGGGCATACAGGAAATTGCTGCTCAGACATGGTATAAAGTTTTTCAGTGACCCAGTAGAAAAGTTTCTTCTACTGAACTAAGCATAGAAGCATAAATAAAAGATAATTTACCCATAAGATGCATGAACTGGAAAGTTTGCATGTCAGCCAACTCTCCTCTGGCATAAGCTTGATGTCCTGCATCAGCAAATTGCGAAATGAGATTTCTGTTCTCTAAAAAATCAGTTTACTTTGAAGAAATAGGCAACATACATCTGGCTACGATTACATTAGTAAGACAGCAACAAAAGAGAGACTTGGGTTTTTTTGTTTTACTTGTTTAGGCTCAGGCAGGATCGCTTGTTTATGTTCCCTACCTTTATTTATTTTTTTTAAATCTTTGAAGCTCTAAATGCCATAGAAGCAGGCAAAACCTGCGAGGCTGTCAGTGTTGATGTTAAAATGGCATAGTGCAGTGTTGTGTTGGACAAGGATCTGCCCAGAAGCAGTTTACTGTAAGATGATTTATGGTCCCACTTCAATGCAAACACTTGAAGTTCTTTGGTGAACTGGGTCTGAGTTCACTTTCAAGTCTTTGTCCTACAGATGCCTCCAGGCTTTTCTTATTGATGGATTTGCCAAGAGAAAGGGGAAACCTTGGAGCACAGGTGATGAGGGCAAGTTAAACAACACAGACCTGAGCAACACAGAGCTTAAAAGCAGTGTCACAGTATCACAGTATAGATTAGGGGTTGGCAGGGCCCTAGAAAGCTCATCTAGTGCAACCCCCCTGCCAGAGCAGGATCACCTAGACCAGCTCACACAGCAATGTGTCCAGGCAGCTCTGCAATGGCTCCAGACAAGGAGACTCCACAGGCTCCTGGGCAGCCTGGGCCAGTGCTCTGGCACCTGCACTGCAAACAAGTTCCTCCTCGTGTTAATACTAAACCTCCTGTGGTCCAACTTGCTCCCATTCCCTCTTGTCCTACCATTGGATGCCATTGAGCAGAGCCTGGCTCTCTCCTCCTCACACTCACCCTTCACATATTTCTAAGCATTGCTGAGGTCTCCTCTCAGTCTCCTCTTGTCCAGGCTGCAGAGACCCAGCTCTCTCAGCCTGTCCTCACAGTGCAGATGCTTGGTGATCAGAACCAGGCTGTTCCTGTGATGCTAGAAAGACTCAAGGGATTCTATCTATCCCTGTTCAGGGAAGAGCTGGCTTCTTTGCATGAGTCTTAGATGGAAATGAATGCCACTGATCTTGGCTTAAATAGGTTCAGCTACAGTAGTTCTTGGTTATGTTTGTTGTTCTGGCACATACAAATGAGGGGTTGCAACAGAAAGAATTACAGATAGTAGGATACATCTGCTTTAAAACTACAGGAAGCCCCTCACATGATCTGAAAACCTAGAACTCAGCTCTTTGTTTTTTTTTCTGTGCCAAGCCTTGGTTAAATTAGCCAACAAGACCCTCTGCTTTCTGAATCACTGCAGTGCAAAGGACTAAAGATGTAAAGGCAGCATCAGAGTGATTTGCAGCAGCATCTGGGTGATACAGCAGACTTGGAGGGAATTCTACAGAATTGGAAGCACTCTAGAAGCTGTAATGAACATTGCCACCCCCCAGGCAGTGCATGGAGTCCCAGTTGCTGTTACTAGTACCTGGCAATACAAGACAGATGCTCTTTGGACAGGCCAAGTCCATCTCTCTAATCCTTTCTCAGGCTGCCTGTAGACTCCAGCAGACAGCTCTACAGACTCAGGACATTTCTTAGCAGGCCTGCTTCCCAACACAGAATGAATTAGCTCATCAGAACTTCGAGGAGGTGCCACTGTGGGTTGGGCAGGTTCTTCCCTTGAGTACACAGGCATTAAAAACCAATTTGTGCTAAGAAAGAAGAAGGAGAAAAAAAAAGGCAAAAAACCCCACCAACCCCCAAACAAAAAAAGAACAGGAAAAATCTTAAGAAACTGTTACAAAACAACTACCAGAAAAAACATGTTGCCTGTGTTTAAACAGGGAGAAGAGGCCAGACACTAGCCTGGCAGAGGAAGATATCAAACATGCAGGAAGCAGTAGGAGGCTTTAGCAAACAGAAATGGTTAGTGGGTTGGAGATAACAGCAAGCTGAGGGAGTGCTTCCCACCTGCCTGGGAAAACAGGCTTTGGGAGAGCAGTACAGCCTTGCCTGTGAAGGGCACCAGAGGCTGAATTTCAGGAGGGGGGGGGCTGGTATTGTTCATTCCTGCCTTGAAGCACAGCAGAGGAAAGCCATGGGAATCAGTTTGCCTCTCACTGATCACCTTCAAGTCAGGCTTACAATGAGCTGTTTTGGTACCCAAGGTCTAAGGTCATATATTCATTCTCCCATCAGTTCTCCCTCCTCTTTTGCTAGGTTCCTTCCATCTGCTGCTACTTACTTCTAGTCACCCTCCACAAACCTCTTCTGGGACCAGTAGGTATGCCATGAGCAGCTGATGGGTTCAAGCATACATTGTCTCTCCAACAGTCCTAGCTTGAACTGCACCCCATTGGAGGGTGGGATGCAGAGTTAAAAACTTCCCCATCACCAAAAAATGAGACACTTCCATTCAGTGTAAATCATCTTATGTCAAATGGGAGGAATGAAAGGAAATTTTAATATGAGTGCCAAACACAGCAAGTCCACAAGTCTCTGCATGACACCCTCTCTCCAACCACAACACACAGACAAACTATTTCCAGATTGCAAATATAGCTGTTAATCTGTATTTTGGGCTAAAGTAAAGAGTTAGTTGTCTGAACAGGGAGTTCAGCAGAAATCAGGAAAATGTGTTCAGGCTGTGAACCTAGAAATTCCACCTTTTTTTAATATTTTTTTTTCTTCCCCCTTGAAAAAAATCACCATGCCCAGAAAAAAAACTTGGTTTTGAATGTGCTGAACAACTTAGCACCTACCTCACTCAGAGCTTACCTTATAGTTTGCCAGAGAAGAGACACAGGATGCTGGGAATTAGTTTTCTTAGCTCCTGTTAAAGAAGCTTCACTATTGCTGTTGATAAGTTGGAGGGGCAGGATGTCATCCAGAAGGANAGGCCTGCTAAGAAATGTCCTGAGTCTGTAGAGCTGTCTGCTGGAGTCTAGAGGCAGCCTGAGAAAGGATTAGAGAGATGGACTTGGCCTGTTGTGAGTCATTTTGCTAGAGCCTTCTCTTATGCTTAAGTGGTCTATAACATGCTTTTGTGGCCCAGCAGCATGTGTGTGTGCACACCTGATGATGGGTTTAGGGTTTACCCTGTGTCAGAGAGTGCAAAGCAGCATTTCAAAGCAACAGGAGATCATCAAGCCCACTTTGGCTAAAGTAATTCAGGCACCAAGAGTGAGGTTGCACAGATTGCTGCTGGTGGGTTTCATGGGAACCAGTGTGTTCAAATACAGAAGAAAACTGAGGAGAAAAACAGAAATGATGATACTAAGGCCAGAAGGATGTAGCTTAATCCAAGGTGAAATCTGGAGGAAGGAAACACAGTACTGGTGGATTAGGAGGAGTGATTTAAATTCTTACAAATAAAGATACCTTTTGTGACCATGACCCTTCCTTCTGCTATATCAACACTTTGACAGTAACAGCTTGGGAGTCTGAAATCAGTTTCTAAACCCTTGACCTCCTAGTGTGAAAAAGCAGCAGCAGGAGGAGGTGGATTTGCTGGGGATAAAGCTTTTATTCACAAACTGTTTATTGTTTAATATCAATCTAGGGACAAAGATAGCCATAAATCCATGGGAAGCACCTATATTCTGCATCCATTCTAATACTGAATGGGATCTGTGCCAGGCAGGTGGGCCATGGGGTAGCTGGGCTCTTACTCTGTGATGAGAAGTTGGCCAGAAAATGGCAATTAGACACTAATTAGATTATTTAAGCAGATATTAGTGCATTTATGTTTATCTGGATCAATCTGGCTCCTTTCTCAATCTGAAATATTTCATTTGTTGTTTAAAATTAGGTTTTGCTCCCAAAATTTATATGAAAAAGGCAAAGAAAGCATAAGTGAAATTAAATGTTTTGAGAGGTCTGACTTTTCCTGACTTTATTCCTACTTTCTCCCCCCTCTGTCTGAGATGTCCTATTTGCAAACACAGTTAGGAAAGACTTTTCTTTCTGAGTTTGAAAGGATAGACACAGGATGGAGAACTGGCAAGTTCAACAGCATCAACAGATGACTCTTCCATCCATTGCTGAATAATTGCTTGCTTAAGAGTGTTTACTATGGTCCATGTAGCATCCTAAAATGTGTCCCAAGGCAGGCATCTGGCTCATTTTGCCCTGTGGGCTGCCCACAGGAATGGTTCTGGGGGATGCTGAAAAGGACTTGGGGCGCTGGTGGATGAGAAGCACAGTACCAGTTTGTAGCCTGTTGCCTGTCACAGTAGCCACCCCAGGTTTGGTAGCAAGACATCTCAGCCTTAGGTGCTCCTTAAAGTCTGGTCTTGCCTTCCCAAGTCATCTTTTTTTCCATTTCTTTGTTCCCTAGAGTATTTCAGTGTGTTACAGGGGAAATCTGTGAAGCAGATTGGGTATCAGTGATCATTCCATGCCAAGGCAGGGTTGTTGCTGCCTCTGATCATCTTGGTGGATCTGGGGGAGCTGTGCCTGTTTAGCCTGGAAAAGAGGAGATTGAGGGGAGACCTCCTGGCTCTCTATAACTCCCTGAAGGGAGGTTGTAGAGAGGCAGGGACTGCTCTGTTCTCCCTAGTGGAGAGTGATAGGACAAGGGGAAATGGATGGAAATTGCCCCAGGGGAGGTTCAGGTTGGACATGAGGAGGAATTTCTTTGCTGCAAGGGTTGTGAGCCATTGGAACAGGCTGCCCAGGGAGGTGCTTGAGTCCCCATCCCTGGAGGGGTTTAAGAGACAGGGAGATGTTGCCTTGGGAGGCATCATTTAGCAGGTTGCTAGGGCTAGGACAAAGGCTGCACTCATGATCTCCAAGGTCTCTTCCAACTGGAACTGTTCTAGGATTCTATGTTGCAGGGCAGAATGATACCAAGGCAGCATGAATGTCTATGCTGACCTGCTGTCTCTTGACACTTGTTCCATGGCATTTTTCTGCCTCTGTGAAGTATGCAGAGACAAAGAAGCTGCTCTTACAGTTCCCCATTCCTAAAAAGCAACTCTCAGTTTTGGAGATGGACAAGTTGGCCATGTGAGGAGAGTTCATGGTTTCCTCCTAATGCTGCCTGCCACTGTGGGTGAGAAAACCCCTCCAGCTCTTCCATGATACTGCAGCAGCACAGTCACCTACCAACTTCTCTGTGACCTGTGGCATTTCACCAGCTCACCGTGCCCTGCTACCAAACATGCCATGTGATCTGCCTAGGGCTGTGTGCATCCAGCTTTCCATGGGGCTTGCAGGCTTTTGTCTCACTTTGGCTTCTCCAAGCAGCAGCAGGGATTCTTCTATCTTAAGCTTGTCCCAGCTGTTACAGTATCACAGAATGTNNNAATGCATCCTAGGATGCCATTGGCCTCTTGGCCATAAGGGCACATTGCTGCCTCATGGGCATCCTCCTAGCCACCATGTTGCTCTTTCTTGTCCCAGACTCACTCCTTCCTTCCAGGACTTCACATGGCCCAAGCATCTGGAGTATGTGGCATACCCATGTCAGCAAGGGAGGACAGTCTTGGTCTCTCCAGGGTGAACATGCTCTTGTCTTCATGCTGCTTAGGAAGCATGGGGCTGGGCTGCCGAATGGCTCGTCGTATGCAATGCAAGAAGCATCTCTCCCTCCCCACCCCCAGACAGACCCAGATGCCAGGGTCGGCAAGCGAGGGCACCACGAGGGGACCTGCCAGCTCTGCCACTGCAGCTGCTCCCTCTGTTGCTGGCAGCTGGGCTTGAATATTCATGGCAACAAAAGATTAGCACTGTGTGTGCTTGGCACTGGAGGCAGATAAAGTTTCTTGAGGTGGCGGTGGCTCTGTTCTCATCCCATTCAAAGAGCTCTCTCCCTCTCCCTCGCTCCACTTGTCTGCTTCATCCACCAGCTGATTCCCTTGCTGTATAAATGGCCTCTGTTGGGAGAGGGAGGCGAGCAGCTTGATTAAGCATTCAGCAAAGTGGTTCAGAGTCCAGACAAACCAGCATGGATCTTGCCAACACTTACACTCAATTGGCACTGAGGAAAGCCAGGGAAAAAAAGGACATTTATAAACGGGCAAAATTTTGCAAGGCATCGGAGTGGACTTGTGAGCTGCTATCCCCTGCTTGAGTGCTTTAGACATTTAAGACCATCATTCCCTCTGAGATTTAGGGCTTTGAGAGTCTAAAGAGCATTCAAGGAGACTTAGAGTTTACAGTTGCTCAGAAACTTTTCGGTTTCACCTCACACCTGATGGGTTTAAAATACTGTCTGCTCTTCCCTGCTTTGAACTGCCTGGAAAGGAAGGAAAAAAAATCAATTTAAGGATTGTTATGAAATTATTGAAGCTGGTCAAAAGCAGAAGAGAACTCTGTTACTGCCCCTGGAGTTATGGCAAGTTTTGCACACTGGTGAAGTTGACAGCACAGGACAGCTTGGCAGCTTTGAAAACTGCCTTGGCTGAAGGAATGACCAACCATGACAGACACAAAATGTGAGCTAGGAGTGGAATGGGAAAAGCCTCTCTGGCAATCTACGAGATGCCTTTACTTACCATGCATCTCAAGCACTCTCTGCCTCTCTTTCTCAGCATAAATTTTCAGTCCTCCATGGGCTGCCAGGGCAGGGTCATATTTAGGCCAGTGCAGGTGGGCTAATGCTTGGAAGGGGAACCTGCAAGGGTTACAGGCAAGCAGTAGCTGGAGGCTGAAGAAGGATTTGTTACAAATGACCAAGCAAAACCATCAGCACGATGGCAGTAGCTTGTCCAAAGCATTCAGAAGTAGGCAGAAGTGGCTGGGCTATCAGACATCAGGCTATCTTGCTCTCTCACCCAGTACCTCTTCCTTTTCCTACCCAGCAAGACTGGTGGCAGCTGGTGGTAGGGTGAGAACTGTGACCAGCTGAGCTGCTTTGTTGCTTCAGTGGCACTGCTGCAGCTCTCCCTTGGGAATTGTGTTGCTCTCACCACATCCTATGCTGGGAGTCATGCTGCTCAACTCAGGCTTGTCAGCTTCCCCCAGGACTTCTTAGTAAAAGTTAAGTCTTTATGACCCTCAGACAAGTGCTTTGTCAGCATTAGTCCTTGGTAGACAAGAGTAAATTTATCCCCACAAATTTAAGAGAAAGTCTCTTTCTAGTCAGTGGAGGGAAAGCAAATCATCTGAGCTCTTCCAGCTCTCTGCTTTAGGGTGAGATGAACCATACCTTAGAAGTGCTTGCATCATTTCAGTTGTTAGAGAGGAGCCTAGGTAACTAGATCAAATGTAGAAATATCTATGCTGTAGGGAAATAAAGTGGTGGAACAGATCTTCCTCAAAGCAGCCAAGGAGAGAAACATCCACACTTCCAAAACTGTCTGAAGCCAGAGGGGTAAACCATGTCCATGCTCTGAAGAACTGTGAGTGCAATGGCTTGGCACCATATGACAGAGTCTTGTGCTGACAGTGGAGAGAGAAGAGTTTTCTACATCTTCCCCAGGATATCATCTAATGAGGCTTTGGGGGCCCAGCAGTAAATGAATGCCACAAAGACTACCTGATGGGCTCTGCTCAAAGTAGCCAAATCATTATCTTGCTTTGGCAAACCACACAGGTCTTCAAGTCAGGATAGTATTAATAGTTTATTATTTGCTGCTGTGTGGGAAATGGGAATAACTTTGACTTTTCAATAATTTGCTAGGAAATTAACTTCTGATGCCAAAAGCAAGGCTGCTGCATTGCTAACCATTCTCCTAGGATGAGAGTGGGGGAAGAAAAGAGCTTAAGGGCATGACCACCTGCTCCTTCTCCATCTGACACTGCCACTGTCACAGTCTGCCCAGATTTGGCTTGACAGGTCTCTTGTGAGGACAATTGAAACAATCTCATTAGAAAAGAAGAGTAAAACTGTTCAGAAATTAATGGTAAAATTTGCTTCTGCCAGCTGCACAGGTCTATCAGGAAATGGTCTTCAGAGTGCAGGAAGTTGTGTTGTAAGGGCAGTGCTGTCCAGGAGTCCATAAGTCTTTATCTACAAGGCAAATTGGCCAACATCCTTAGCTGGACAGAGAAGGCTTTGGGGGGACCTACTAGTGACCTTCCAGGACCTAAAGAGAACTTCCAAGCAGGCTGCAGAGGGCCTGTTTGCAAAGGCCTGCAGTGAAAGGACAAGGGGCAATGGTAAATTGGAGAAGAGTAGATTTAAACTGGACATTAGAAAGAAGTTCCTCCCCACGAGGGTGGTGGAACACTGGCCCAGGTTGCCCAGGGAGGTGGTTGAGTTCCCATCCCTGGAGGCATTGCAGGTGAGGCTTGCCAGGGCTCTGGGCAAGCTGCTCTAGTTGGGGATGTCCCTGGCCACTGCAGGGGGGTTGGACTAGATGAGCTCCAGAGCTCCCTTCCAACCCAAACCAGTCTAGGATTCTATCTGTTCAAAGCTAGTATTTTCCTCACAAATGATTTGCCAGTAATGATGATCATGCCTTGGGCTTTTAAGTGGCTGCCATAGGCTGAGAGGCCAGATCAGGCCTCTCAGCTCCATATTGCTCTCTTGTTTTGAGAATTCACTTGAGAAGATGTAACACACCATTGTGCTGGTTCATTCCCAAGCACCAGCAGGATGTTTCTCATCTCTTCAATATTCTTGTTTGGTTTTTTTTTCTCTCAAGCCCACTTAAGACCACAAGAGTTTTCCTTCAGCACATTGTCAATTCCTTCTCCTTTCACTGATTGTAACAGAGCTCTCCATTNGTGTTTCTCATCTCTTCAATATTCTTGTTTGTTTTTTTTTTTTCTCTCAAGCCCCACTTAAGACCACAAGAGTTTTCCTTCAGCACATTGTCAATTCCTTCTCCTTTCACTGATTGTAACAGAGCTCTCCATTCTCCACTTGCAGATAGGAAGCATTTACAGCTCCCTACATGAGCTGGTGCCTTTCCTAGCCCATGTTGCCACACAATGCAGCATTTGTCATTGTCCTGTTGTGGGTCATGGAAATGCTGCTCACCTCATCCATGCAGTGTGTCACGAGCAGCTCTAACTCCTTCATTCTCCTCACAGAAGGAAAGGAAAACCATCACTCAACACAACGATTTGTATCAGAGCCAGCTGCATGGAGACTCAAGCTGGAATTCACCCTTTCTCACACAAACAGAGCAGACTGCCACTTCTTCAGGTCTTTCCACCTCTCTTGAACTGTCTAACTCTTTGGGATTATTGTATTGTTGTGCCCAGACAACACTGCCTCTTCTGATGCCAAAGCTATGAGCCCAAGCTGCTCATGGCAGCATCTCAGTGGATAAACTGTCATCTGGTTGTGCACTGCAGCTTATTCACTGCCACTTCCACTAAAAGCTCCTTCCTAAAAGCAAGCCCTGCTGCTGCTCCCTTTACTGCCATTTACAATCCACATGCTCCAGTATACCACCTTAATCTCAATAGCCTAATAGCTATTGCAATCAGTAGACATCTTCAAGGCCCCAAATCTAGCTGTTCTTAGAGATAACTACCTACTTCTTGCTAAATTGAGCTCCTGGAGTCTGAACCAAGAAGCTTGTGCTGTTGCTCAGGGTGAGTTCTCCTAGCTTAAAATTGTCCTGGCAGCTACAGCCAGTGCTCTGACCTCACTGGAGAGCTAGGAGCAGAGTCTTGCAACACAAGGATCCATGTACCTCAGGACAGACGGGGCAGAAATCTTTATCCAGCAGTAGGAAAGATTTATTGATACAATCGTATTTTAAAAATCTTCTCTTTCATGCAGCTTCCCCATAAAGAAGTGCAAGTGCAGAGCTAAGGAGATATTGGAAATGAAGGAGGATCTGCAAAATGAGGCCTATTTTTACATTAACTTTGAATGCCAACAGACTTTCGATGAAGCTAAGATGCAGTGAGGCTCTTGCAGTAGAGAAAAGCTACAAGAAAATGAGGCATTTGTTTATTTCCTGAGCACAAATATGATTTAGAGGGCCAGAGATGAGAGCTGTGCTAGAAAATCAAAAGACAAAAGGAACCAAAGAAATCATAGAATCCTAGAACAGTTCCAGCTGGAAGAGACCTTGGAGATCATGCGTGCAGCCTTTGTCCTAGCCCTAGCAACCTGCTAAATGATGCTTCCCAATGCAACATCTCCCTGTCTCTTAAACNTAACACACCATTGTGCTGGTTCATTCCCAAGCACCAGCAGGATGTTTCTCATCTCTTCAATATTCTTGTTTGGTTTTTTTTTCTCTCAAGCCCACTTAAGACCACAAGAGTTTTCCTTCAGCACATTGTCAATTCCTTCTCCTTTCACTGATTGTAACAGAGCTCTCCATTCTCCACTTGCAGATAGGAAGCATTTACAGCTCCCTACATGAGCTGGTGCCTTTCCTAGCCCATGTTGCCACACAATGCAGCATTTGTCATTGTCCTGTTGTGGGTCATGGAAATGCTGCTCACCTCATCCATGCAGTGTGTCACGAGCAGCTCTAACTCCTTCATTCTCCTCACAGAAGGAAAGGAAAACCATCACTCAACACAACGATTTGTATCAGAGCCAGCTGCATGGAGACTCAAGCTGGAATTCACCCTTTCTCACACAAACAGAGCAGACTGCCACTTCTTCAGGTCTTTCCACCTCTCTTGAACTGTCTACCTCTTTGGGATTATTGTATTGTTGTGCCCAGACAACACTGCCTCTTCTGATGCCAAAGCTATGAGCCCAAGCTGCTCATGGCAGCATCTCAGTGGATAAACTGTCATCTGGTTGTGCACTGCAGCTTATTCACTGCCACTTCCACTAAAAGCTCCTTCCTAAAAGCAAGCCCTGCTGCTGCTCCCTTTACTGCCATTTACAATCCACATGCTCCAGTATACCACCTTAATCTCAATAGCCTAATAGCTATTGCAATCAGTAGACATCTTCAAGGCCCCAAATCTAGCTGTTCTTAGAGATAACTACCTACTTCTTGCTAAATTGAGCACCTGGAGTCTGAACCAAGAAGCTTGTGCTGTTGCTCAGGGTGAGTTCTCCTAGCTTAAAATTGTCCTGGCAGCTACAGCCAGTGCTCTGACCTCACTGGAGAGCTAGGAGCAGAGTCTTGCAACACAAGGATCCATGTACCTCAGGACAGACGGGGCAGAAATCTTTATCCAGCAGTAGGAAAGATTTATTGATACAATCGTATTTTAAAAATCTTCTCTTTCATGCAGCTTCCCCATAAAGAAGTGCAAGTGCAGAGCTAAGGAGATATTGGAAATGAAGGAGGATCTGCAAAATGAGGCCTATTTTTACATTAACTTTGAATGCCAACAGACTTTCGATGAAGCTAAGATGCAGTGAGGCTCTTGCAGTAGAGAAAAGCTACAAGAAAATGAGGCATTTGTTTATTTCCTGAGCACAAATATGATTTAGAGGGCCAGAGATGAGAGCTGTGCTAGAAAATCAAAAGACAAAAGGAACCAAAGAAATCATAGAATCCTAGAACAGTTCCAGCTGGAAGAGACCTTGGAGATCATGCGTGCAGCCTTTGTCCTAGCCCTAGCAACCTGCTAAATGATNTCCCCAAGGGGATTTTAAAGAACTTCTTTAAGGACTTTTGACTAAGGCAAGCTGACATTGTTCATTTTGTAGAAATCAGTGAGACAGAGATTAATTTGGAATCTGCAAACTAAACAAATCTACCTTGTGAATTTTCCAGTCAGCAATGGAGAGACTGCTTAGGCCATGGACATGGGACAGATTGTAAAAAACAAACAAAAAAATCCCCTTGCAGTTTGCATGAAGATTGCAGAGATAAGGCTCTCTGAGAGTACAACAGGAAGCTCTGAGCTGGCAGCAAACCTTCTCCTATAAGGAATCTTGGAAGAGCTTTAAAGAGGCAGAGTGTTGGGACAGGGAGGGGAAGTGAGTAACAAACAGGAACCCTGCACAAAAACAACTGACTTGTGCAGCCTGTGACGCTGGATTTTCTCCTGCACTGCAAGGAGGCAAGGATGCTTCATTCTTCAACTTTCACCTTTGATGACAGCAGGCCTAGCAGCACTGTTACGTGGCAAACCATTGAATTTTACAGCATTTATCTCCTATTTTCCTTTCTGTTTCTTTTCCATGAATCAATCATTATCCTCCAATTGATGTCTCTGGGACAGAGCTGAGGCCTTTGCTACTAGATGTCTGTATGTGTGGGTCCCAGTTTGGGTCAGGACAAGGTATTCCATGCCATATACATCCTATTTATTGTAAAACTGAGGGCCAGTCCCTGAAACTCCCACACCCAGCTTGGGCCTTACAGTATCATACATAAGAGCCAAGCAAGGCAGGGGCATGAGTAAGCTATTTATTAAGCTATTAAGCCATTCTATGAGTCTATGATTCTATTTAGCACCTAATTTACAGCAAACACAAAAGGGAAGGGGTTTGAGTCTCTACCTTGCCTGAAGGTTGAACACCTGAGCCATCTGGGGTAGTGGGCTAGTAACTCTTCCTTGTGAGGATCAGGAGCCCAGCTCTGCTGTTACAAGACTATCCATTCTTCCTTCTATCTCAATCCAAGAGTTCCTAAATCCAGTTCCAGGATCCAGCCTTGGAGTCTGATTCTTGTCTGCTGCTGAGTCCTTCTGCTACAGCATCAGTGCTGCTGGTGATGTAGTTGCTATCTAGGGGGGGTTGGGTGTAGTATGGGGTTTGTGTATGTATATATTTAATTTTCTTCTTTTTATTTTCATTGAAGTAGTTCAAGTTTTTGTTTCCAATCCTCTCTCTCTCTGTTAATTTCCTCTTTTCCTTCTTGGAGTGGGGACAAAGGGGATAATAGGGAATATCTGTCACTGAATTAGTGGTCAGCCCAGCCCTAACCCTTGACAGCATGCATGTGTTGAGTGTGTACACACATGTGCAGATTAAGGGACTCTGTTTCCTTTGGGATAAGCACAGAGCTATCCTGGTGATAATGGCAGGCTCAAGTGCCCATTAGGACAGAGATCCCAAGGAACATGTATTGATCATACAGTTCAGTGTTGTGATGTAAGTTTAGATGTTGTCTCTGTTCCTGGAATATGATTGCTTGGGATGAAGGAAAAATGCCTGCAGACATGATGAGAGTGGTAAATTGCACATGTGAGTAGAGATGGGAAGGGAAAAAACCTAGGTACACTTTGTAGTCACATGGATCAGCACTCGTCAGCCACAGGTTTCTCATTTCATAGTGGAATGCCTTGGTTAAAAATGTGACCATCTGTTGCAATGAGGCATTGTAGAGAGTTAGGGACACGAAGTTGGAGTTTTGGCCTGCACTGCTCTTTGTACACAATGCTGTTCAAACTGCAAAGTATGCCCTTGTGAGCTGGCTGCCCAGCACTGGGGAAGCTGCTGCACCAGTGACTCTAACACAACTCAGATTTCAGCTGGACGACACAAGTTAATCATAGAACCATAGCTGTTTACGTTGGAAAAGATCTTAAAGATCATCAAGTCTGACCATTGAAGTTCTGCAACACTGAGGAAATTAATTTGGTCCAAAAAAAAATGAGTCTCTGTGTCTTTGACTAGAAATAATGGGAAAATGTTGTCCAGGGTGTCATCTTGATTATATAGCTAGTTATTCATGTTCTGAGGGGAGAAGGGAACTGTGGCTAAAAGCAGGTGAGATGTGGGTATAAAACAAAGAATGGGTACCTTCATTTGCCTTTTATCCTAGAATCCTAGACTGGTTTGGCTTGGAAGGGACCTCTGGAGCTCATCTAGTCCAACCCCCCTGCAGTGGCCAGGGACATCCCCAACTAGAGCAGCTTGCCCAGAGCCCTGGCAAGCCTCACCTGCAATGCCTCCAGGGATGGGAACTCAACCACCTCCCTGGGCAACCTGGGCCAGTGTTCCACCACCCTCGTGGGGAGCAACTTCTTTCTAATATCCAGTCTAAATCTACTCTTCTCCAATTTCAAACCATTGCCCCTTGTCCTTTCCCTGCAGGCCTTTGTTACTGGCATTTCTCATGCCTTTAGCAGAGAGGATCAATGGCACCATTCTACACATCCACCAACTGCTGACTCAAAGGTCTGGCAATCAGACTTGTGAATTCCAGCTGCCTGCACTTCTCCTGTGCCAAAAGTTACCATCCCCATGCTTTTACCTATACCTGCTTCTGCAGCAGGAAACATCACATCTTAGCTTAACCCACCCACCAACAGTCTAGGGAGCTGGAAAGGAGCTATGAAGCTGTGCTAAGCACTGGGGTGTGCAGCAGAGCAACCAGAGAGCAAGGGACACAGACAGCTACAACTTCCTTTGGCTGTAATTCCATGCCATGTGCCAGGCCCAATTGTAAAACCTGTGCTTGTTGCTGAAGCTTAAGGAGAGGAAAATCCAGATGTGGCTAGTCTTTCCTGGCTTTCTGATGACAACAGGAATGATTAAGCCTGAAAGAATATCTAAAAATATATAGAAGAACTGAGATTACATGGTACAGTGCTGGCCATCCCTGGAGGCATTGCAGGTGAGGCTTGCCAGGGCTCTGGGCAAGCTGCTCTAGTTGGGGATGTCCCTGGCCACTGCAGGGGGGTTGGACTTAGATGAGCTCCAGAGGTCCCTTCCCAACCCAAACCAGTCTAGGATTCTATGTTTCTGTCTGAAAATTGAAAGAAGACCTCCAGATGTTATTGTCTCTTTCATCACATGTCAATTTTAAGCAGTTTGACACGAAGATTCTCAGGAGTGAAGCTGTGCAGCACAGTTAGCAGACCTTGGAAAATATGGGAGTCCAATCAATAGAAACTCCCCAATTTTTGCAGGCTAACTCTTTCAAAAATATACTTATCCAAATGACCTGTCTCTTTCACTGGAAAGCAAACAATGTTTTTTACCTTACAGTTTCTTTCATGGCCAGTATAAATCAGCATCTTTCACTGCCTGCTCTAAGGGGCAATATTTTATGGCAGCCAGTCACTTGGGTTTCCAGAGCTGCTGCTGTGGGGTCATGAACTGTCATCTTCTTAGCACTGGTGAATGTTCTGTAGCCACAGAACTAAGTGACTAAGAACTGAGTGAATGGAAGCACTTTGTGTCAAATGAGTTCTTCATTAGTATTGCAGAGGAGAGCCTGTAAGTGTAGGACCTCAGAGGAGCAGCTGTGTGGGATGTCTGTGCATACCTCTCAGCAAAGTGTCAGTGCAGCCCAGTGACAAATTCAGAAGAGCTGCCCTTAAATGAACCATCAGGAGGCCAAGTGATTAATAGGTTGATCTGTCGAAACTGTTCATTTCCTAAAAGCATGACTGCGTGGACTCATTGCTTACGGCACAAGGAGCTGGTATTAACATTCCAATAGCTGTTTTTCGTTAAAGACATCTGGGACTTAGAACTGTGAAAGCCTGTTTGGTTTTGCATTTGTGCCTTAAATAAATGAAACACTGCATTTGTATACCCAGCACATGTTTCCTTTAAAGGATTTGCTTTCAAAGCAGTCAAAGCAAAACATATTGCTTTGTGGCAAATGCAGCTGAGGGGGTACCACTTTGCAACTCATGAGCTTTCATCTTCTGGGAGGAAAATGTGACCTGGGGAGACTTTGGGTTCCTTCATGCAATGTTCCTTTTCCATGCCAAGATGTTACTCTGCTTTTATACAACATGTGGACCCCAGGAATTTGGGAACTTGCTTTTTGGCAGCCATAATTCTAATGTGTAAATACTGCAGATGAATTTCTCTCCCTCCCCACCCACAATGCCACATATGTGCTTCGTTCTTGTACCTCTTTCTCCAGCTGTTGGAGACTGCAAATCAGAACTGTCATTGCCAGTAAACTCTGCCTTAACAGAAGAACTGAGGTTTTTGAAACTGTCAGCAGCCTAGGAAAGAATATAAAATAACAAATGGGGCAAGGAAACAGGACAGTGCAGTGGTTAAAGACCTATTTACAACCTGGTGAGGCTTCTAGGCTTGGGTCTGTAAGATGACTTGGGCCTTCAAGGCTGAATCACGTGCTGTTGAAACCCTGCTCAGCCAATATTGTAGCTGGAGGAAGTTCTTTCTCCTGAAAATGCATCTCTCAGGCAAATGCCCCACCTCCTGTATGATAGAGCTTGGAGAGAAAGAGTGCTCTGATAACTGTTAGGCTGAAGCTGTTCCCCTCATAGGACTACCTAGGGGCAGTGATGTATTAATACAGCCTCACACAATAATGTAGATCCTACTTCTTATGGGGCTTGGAAGGGTTTGGCAGCTGAACCCTCTTCTCCCAGGAATTGGCAGTCTTAGGCTGGAAATACACGTGATGGAGCAAAAACCAACACAACCTGGAACTCTACCAAAGGAGAGGCCTTAGGACTTCACACTGTGGTCATGAGAGCTGGGAGATCCTCACAGAGGTCTTTGGACAGGAGAGCTGCCTCCTGCTCAGGTTGAAGGAGTGAAAGGCACTCAGCGTGCCCATGGAGTCCTCACAGCTGATTCTGAGTTGGGGGGAAGTAGGAGAGCTTTTTGGGTGGACTCTGTGGTTGAGAAAGGATTGGTACTTTACAAGAAATTGTGTCACCGTCCCCTGTGTTCAGGGAAACTCTTGTTTAGGATAGGATGTTGAGGCCCTGCAGGCTTTGTTATATCAGGGCCTCTATGTACACATTTTGAGAGTATACAAACTGCACAGAAGAACATTGATCCATTGCTTGGGTCAAAAGGGGAGAGCAGTAGCAGACAGAACAAATTTCGTGCAACACTGGGGCAGGACATGGATGGGAAGCTGTTCTCCTGGTATGGGAAGATGTTCTTACTGAAATAGATGAGACTGCCTTGAATTTTGAATTACCAGCAAACTGGATGATTTCTTCAGCAGATGGGATGTCTCACTTTGTACTCATTTTTGTAACGTCAGTATTCAGACCCCACTTAGTGCTCTTTTGGTGAATCATGTTTGTAAACTGTACGGTGCAGCTATTCAGATATTGGGCAAGGCCCTGTCAGCTTATGCTGGAAGGCTGGGAGCTATTAAAATGATCCAAAATGTCCAAGAAAACACGATTTTATAACCTGCAAATCCTACTAATATCTTCCAGGTTTATCTGTTGTCATTCCTACTTCCTTGGGGGCAATCTTAGTTCATGGAGTAAAATGTTCCCAGTGACCAGCACAGACTGGGAGGTAATGTGTGCTAGCTAGAAGGTGCTGCAGCATGTTTTCATGCTCTTATACTGAGTCAGGAGATGTTTAAGCAGCTCTCTCCAAACACATATGAGCTGTCTCCTTCCATGTTTTTGGCTGACTGAAAACTGTGTAAATGTGATGAACGTGACATCAGGGTTGCCTGCCTGAGAGGAGGAGAGCAGGTCTGGCAATCCTATTCCATGCTCATCTCTGCACTAGCCAGATTCCCACTCTTAACAGCCACCTCAGGGAGTGAATAAAGAGAGTTTGTGGCTGGTCAGAAAGGACCATGTCATGATGCTCTCATCCAGCATCCTTCCCATGGCTCAGCTCTGGCCCCATGGGCTAGTTGTGAAGCATGAAAACCACAAATTAAGTAGCCACTGCTTGAAGCAGAATCATAGAATAGAATCCTAAAACAGTTCCAGCTGGAAGAGACCTTGAAGATCATGAGTGCAGCCTTTGTCCTAGCCCTAGCAACCTGCTAAATGATGCCTCCCAATGCAACATC